>PVJC01029275.1:0-21994 GCA_004026665.1 Murina feae
GTCCCGCCAAAATTGGGACGTCCGGTCACCTTAATAATGCATCAGCCTGCTGACTGCAGGGTGTGGGTTCAATTCTGACCAAGGGTATGTACCTAGGTTTTAGGCTCCTCCCTGGCTGGGGCCAGGTCAGGGCATATGCAGGAGGCAACCAATCAAAGTGTTCCTCTCACTTTGATGTTTCTCTCTGTTTTTCCCTTCTGTTCCACAGTCTCTAAAAATCAATGGAAACATATCCTCAGGTGAGAATAAAAAAAAGAAAGAAAGAAATGTCATATCCTATGAAGGACACATCTTGAAAATGCCTAAAGAAAGTTGTCATTTCTTCATGGTGAAGGGACTGGAGTTTGTGTTGATGAAAACATCTTGATGGCTGCAGTGACTGGCAGTGGCTGCAGCAGCGGAGTGATGGGGCTGGTGGCTTCCCCTGATTAGCCTGATTGCCTCCCACAAAGGGAGGCCAGATTTTGCCTTAGGCCCACTCCCCAAGGGGATCATGGAGCGGGCCTAAACCATCAGTGGGACATCTCCTGAGGGCTCCCAATATGTGAGAGGGGGCAGGCTGGGCTGAGGAACCTCCCCCACCCCAGCGCATGAAGTTTGTGAACTGGGCCCCTAGTTTAGATATATAAAAGCCTAAGCAACCATCCAACTGTCTAACTGGTAACTATGATGTGCAGTCACCACTAGGCAGCAGACACACAACACAGGAACTGCCAAGCTGTGTTGACTTGGCAGCTGTTGTTCTTTGGTGACACACCTGAAACCAAGGAGGAGGGAGCCCGATTCTGGGGTACATGACCTGAGAACTGCCCTCTCAAAATCTGGGATCCCTTGGGGGATGTTGGAGAACTGGTTTCGGCCCAATCCCCACAAGCCAGGCTGATGTACCCATGCACAAATCCATGCACTGAGCCTCTAATAAGTATGTAAGTTCTTTGATTTCTCTCTCCTTGTTCATAATGAATATTTTTAAACTATGCCTGATAGATTCTGGGAGCAGAAG
This sequence comes from Murina feae, assembly GCA_004026665.1. Taxonomy (NCBI): domain Eukaryota; kingdom Metazoa; phylum Chordata; class Mammalia; order Chiroptera; family Vespertilionidae; genus Murina; species Murina feae. The sequence continues at coordinate 1,004 of PVJC01029275.1, forward strand.
CAATGTCAAAAGACCTTGAGATAAGTTCTGCCAACTATTGGGATTCTAGAATGAAAGGTGAGGGAGACAAATGCAAAACTGAAGTAAATTTCCAATACAGACATTCCTGGTTGTAGAGTCTTTGCGAATTTTTCACAGAACAATTTTGATGTTATGTGGTAGGCAGTTAGACAGACATGAGCAGAGCAAGGACAATGGGCCAGCTACTGAAGGTTACCATGCTGGAAAGCCCCAGGTGCCTAGCAATGGGAAATTGTAAGGTGGTACCTTGCCCCTAGGGTGACTTTTCTTCCCCATGCATATTGCTGGTCATGTGGTTTGGACCCCTTGACCTTTCTTTCCTAGAGATAACATCTAGGCCTCAGTTGTATTTCACCTCAAGGCCTAGATAAGCAACAAAACCAACCACAGCTGACCTCAGGACCAGCTACATGAAATAATGATCCCCTGCCCTGGTGCTGACTAATCAATCAGTGGATACCACAACACTGAAAGGACACATCTGGAAAACTCCTGAATATTCTATTAAGATCTTCCCCTGGGTCCTATCCTAAAATTTCTACCTTAAAACCCTTAGGACTGAGGACCCAGTGAGCACTCCCTCCTGGAAGCATTTTCATGCCTTTCCTTACCCCATTCCCTGCCCTCTCCCTGCCCCAGGCATGTTACCATTAGCTTTCTCCCAAGCTCCAAGAGCCCTTCCTAAACCCATTTCTTCTAGGAATCACTTTATCTACATCTGTGATTTTATAAATAAACTAGAGGCCCAGCATGCAAAATTGTATGAGACCCAGATCCCTGTGCCACAGGACCCAGACCCCCCCACACACCACAGGACCCACACTCTGCCATGTTGTCATGGGTGGGACTCCAGACTCTGCTGTGCCACCACAGGCAGGACCCATCAATGCACCTCCTGGTGATCCTGGTGATCAGTCGTTTGGTCATTCTGGCATTATGGTGTTACAGCCAGTGGCATTATAATTATATATTAGAGGCCCGGTGCACAAAAATTTGTGCACTCAGTGGGGGGGGGGTGGTCCCTCATCCTGGCCTATGCCCTCTCACAATCTAAGACCCTTCGGGAGTCCAGGCCTAAGCTGGCAGTCAGACATCATTCTGGCAGCCCAGGAGCCCTTGGAGGATGTCCACTTGCCAGCAGGAGCAGGCCTAAATTGCAGTCGTGCATCTTTAGCACTGTTGAGGAAGTAGGAGAGGCTCCCACCATCACCGCTGTACTTGCAGCCATCAGCCTGGCTTGTGGCTGAGCAGAGCTCCCCCTATGAGAGTGCACTGACCACCAGGGGGCATCTCCTGCATTGAGCGTCTGCCCCCTGGTAGTCAGTGTGTGTCATAGTGACCAGTCATTCCCAGTTGTTCTACTGTTAGGGTCAATTTGCATATTAACCTTTTATTATATAGGACAGAGGCCTGGTGCACAGGTGGGGGTCAGCTGGTTTTCCCTGAAGGGTGTCATGCTGGGGTGCCTGGCCAGCATGGGTGAGGGGCTGATAGCTGTTTGCAGGCTGGTCAAACCTCCCAGGGGGGGACCCTAAACCCATGGGAGTGTGGCTAGCCTGGGTGAGGAGTTGAGGGCCATTATCAGGCTGGCCACAGCCCCTTCAGGGTGGGGGTCTATACTGGGGTGTGTGGCCAGCCTGGGTGAGGGACTGAGGGCTGTTATCAGGCTGGCCATGGCCACGGGCTGGAAGCATGTATCTTGGATTTATTTAACTTCTATAATTGAAACTTTGTTGCCTTGAGCGGAGTTCAGGGCCCACAGGGCAGGCGGGAATCTTGGCTTCCTCCATTGCCAGGGCAATGCAAGCCTCCTGCCTTGCTACAGCTCCCTGGCTGCCACCATCTTTGTGACAGAGTGAGGGTTAATTTGCATATTATGCTTTTGCCTAGGCAGAAGACCCCCAACCTCCTCTGATCGCTGGCTTCACAGAGCCCAGGCCTCTGCAATCACCAGCTCTGATCCTACCCCCTGACATCGCCGGCTCTGCCTTTGCCCCATTGCAGCCAATGGCCAAGGCTACAGGCCTGGACAGGAGACCCCCAGACCCCTGCTTTGCTGGCGCCACCAGTGCCCAGACCCCTGCGATCACAGGCTGTTCCCCTGCTCCTCCGATAGCTGACTCTGTGGAGCCCAGGCCCCTGCAATCTCCGGCCTTGCCCCTTTCCAGGCCTGAGGCCTCTGACCCAAGCCTTATGCCTGGATAGGGCACCCTCAGACCCTACCAATTACCGGCTCTGCCCCTGCCATGCCTGAGGCCTTTGGTAAAGGCCTCTGGCCTGGGCAGGGGACCTCCAGCTTCCTATGATCTCCTATTCCGCCCCTCAGGCCCTCCGCCTCCCCCGCCACCTGCCTGGCTAACAGGCCTGACCACTTCAATGGTGGGGCTGAGCCAGACTGGGTGCCGCCATCTTATGGCCATGAGGGTGGCCCTCTTGTGGCCATGGGGGTGGCCATCTTTGTGACGGAGTGATGCCTGATTTGCATACTACTCTTTTATTAGATAGGCTATATAGATGTTCTCTTATAGTTTGGGTTTTGGCTCTGAATTCTTTCTTAGCCATAACTCAAGTATTGAGGTTGCTAAACCCAGGTCCAGTCTGACTCTATGGGTCTAACACCTGGTATGGTTCCCACTGCCTACAAAAATTACGTTAATTAAAAATGTAGAACTTTTTAAAAGTTATAGATATACCATTAAAATGCTAACCTCAAGATGGTCTAGCTAGTTAAATGTCCCCACCCCGTCTTACTAAATAAAAAGTACTGAACCAGCAGACTATTTACCCTGCAGGACTATGATTATTTCAGAACCTGCATTATTGGACAATTTTGAGAACTGTGATTAGAGAATGTAGACTGAATTAATGGTTGCTGGTAGGCAGCTGTCTCATTAGTTTCCTCCCTTGAATTGAAGTCTTTCTGAAAGTGATTTACTCACTTTCAGAATATGAAAGTGATATGGAGGATCACACTCACTTCCTATAGCATTAAAAATATAGATGATATATTATATCATCTTTCCATTATACTCCATAGTTAATGTCCTTCTATTATTCTCCTTTTCCTACAGGCTGAAGTTCAAAATCCTCTGATAATGATTTTCAAGGGCCTTATCAATCTGACTATAGAATGCCTCTCATCGACTCTCTTAACTTTATCCCCCAAACTCTATAAATCCAAGCAGTCATACAACATTGTTTTCATTTCCTCTAACAAATATGCCTTTTTGTTCTTTTATGCCATATTTCATGTACTTTTCTCTAACTGAAATACTTTCTCCTTTATCCTTTCATATTCTTTCTTCAAGGGCTACCTGTTTTATTCTACACTAGTGGCCTGGTGTATGGATTTGTGCACATTGAAAAATTAATTAGAAAAAAGATTTGTGTGATAATCATGTTACTGCAAAAATTACATGTCAAAATAGTACATTTAATATCTAACTAAACAAACACTTTTCAAAAGAGGACATTCAGAAAGCCGAAAGACATGCTCAAAGTCACTAATCATCCGAGAGATGAAAATCAAAACAACAATGAGGTATCATCTCACACCTGTCAGAATGGCTATCATCAACAAATCAACAAACAACAAGTGTTGAAGAGGATGTGGAGAAAAAGGAACCCTTCTGCACTGCTGGTGGGAATGCAGACTGGTGCAGCCGCTATGGAAGACAGTATGAAGTTTCCTCAAAAAATTAAAAATGGAACTGCCATTTGACCCTGTGATTCCCCTTCTGGGAATATACCCCAAGAAACCAGAAACACCAATCAGAAAGGATAGATGCATCCCTATGTTCATAGCAACACAATTTACCATAGCTAAGATTTGGAAACAGCCTAAGTGCCCATTAGCAGATGAATGGATCAGAAAACAGTGGTACATCTATACAATGGAATCTATGCTGCTGTAAAAAAAAAGAAATTCTTACCATTTGCAGCAACATGGATGGAACTGGAAAGCATTATGCTAAGTGAAATAAGCCAGTCAATGAAAGAAAAATACCACATGATGTCACTCATTTATGGATAATAGAGACCATTATAAACTGATGAACATAAATAGATACAGAGGCAGAACAGCATTGAACACACTGTCAAACTACAGCTGGAAGGCTGGGGAGGGTTGCGGGGGGAGTTAAGAGATCAACTGAAGGACTTGTATGCATGCATATAAGCATAATCAATGGACACAAGACATTGCGGGGGGAGGAGGAGGGAAGGTCAAGGGAAAAAATGGAGACTTATCTAATACTCTTTGTAATACTGTAAGCAATAAAACAGAATTTTATTTTTTAAAATATATTTTATTGATTTTTTTTTTTACAGAGAGGAAGGGAGAGGGATAGAGAGTTAGAAACATCAATGAGAAAGAAACATCGATCAGCTGCCTCCCGCACACTCCCTACTGGGGATGTGTCTGCAACCAAGGTACATGCCCTTGACCAGAATCAAATCTGGGATCCTTGAGTCTGCAGGCCAACGCTCTATCCACTGAGCCAAACCAGTTAGGGCTAAAACAGAATTTTTTAAAAAAATCTATCTATCTATCTATCTATCTATCTATCTATCTATCTATCTATCATCTATCATCTGTTGCACTGACCACCAGAGGGCAGATGATCAATGCAGAAGCTACCATGACACTCGGTGGCCATTTACAGAGAAACAGCAAAGAGTATCTGGCGCCTACAAAGCAACACTCGGCTTACACCAAGTGGGACACAGGCCCTGCCACCACCCTGGAGCAACAGCCCACCAAATCACAGCCAATGCTGCCGAGATGCATGGTGCAAAATGTGGTCCACAACCCAGCCCAGCCCAGCCTGGAAATGGTTGGTGTGGGCACTTGGTAATGATGTCACATAGCAATGCTGGGCTTCCTATCCCCAGCAACCAGCCTCCTTGGAGTTTCTTCAGCCAAGGAAGATTACTTGCTTTATAGCCAGGTAGAAACATTGTACACTTTAACCAAATGTCTGTGAAGCATTTTCCCATGCCTCATCTCATTTGATACTTACAGAAGCCCTATATAGGTAGATAGGAGACTCGGTGGAATTCTATTTTCTTTTCATTAGCTGGAAAATGGAGATTTGGAAAGCTTAGAAACTTGACCTGGCTGAAAAGAAGTAAGAAATGGTAGACCTTGAAAATGACTTCAGGTTTTCTTACTACGTAGAATACTAGGTGTACTGGTTAGTAATGTGGATTTTTTCAATAGATAGTTACAATATATTGATATATATGTGATTTGATATGTATGCAATTTGATATTTTGCGATTTGATATTTTGTTGCATTGACAATAAGCTTCAAAACTTCATATGTCAAATTTTCTGGAGGTGTTAACATCATAGATATTTTTATACTTAAAAATGTTGAATTTCTTGCCAAAAAAAGAGGATTTGTGGAAAGTTTTAATTCATTACTTTATTTTGAAGAAAAATTTATAATATACTTTGGGAAGCTTATGGTGAACATGCTCCATCTCCAGATATTTGTGAACACTGGTTTAAATACTTTAAAAGTGATGATTTCAATTTGAAAGATGAAGAAAGTCCAGGTCAACTGAAAAAGTCTGAAGACCAACAATTACAAGCATTATTGGATGAAGATGCATGTAAAATTCGAAAACAACTTGCAGAAAGATTAAACATTGCTCAGCAAACAATGTCAGATCATTTACAAGCAATGGAAAAATTTTAAAGGAAGAAAAATGGGTGCTACATCAACTGAACAAAAGACAAATGGAAAACCCAAAAGTCATCAGTAAAATGCTGCTTCAATGACAAAAGAAAGTCTTTTTTTGCATCGAATTGTACTGGCCATGAAAAGTGGATTTATTTTGAGAATCCCAAATGCATAAAATCACAGGTTGATCCAGGTCAACCATCAACATTGACTGCAAGGCCAAATTGCTTCGGAAAGAAGACAATGCTTTGCATTTGGTGGGACCAGGAAGGTGTGGTATATTATGAGCTTCTAAAACCAGGTGAAACCATTAATACTGATCGCTATTGACAACAAATAATCAATTTGAACCATGTGTTAAAGACACGTTAAAAGATCTTGCCTGGGAAGTATTAACCTACCCACTGTATTCACCATACCTTACTCCTTCAGACTACCACTTGTTCCAATTGATTGCACACCCACTTTCTGAGCAGCACTTAAAAACTTACGAAGAAGTGGAAAATTGGGTCTCTGAATGGTTTGCCTCAAAACAAGAAAAGTTAAATTGGGATGGTACCCACAAATTATCTGAAAGATGAGGGAAATGTGTAGCTCGTGATGGATATTACTTTGAGTACAGCACTTTTGATGTTTCTCTTGAAATTATTGTGTTTTCTTTGATTACAAAATCCGCCATTATTAACCAGTAACCTATATAGTCAAACACTGCTACAGTTAAATATTTTACCCTTTGCTTTCCCTGCATGATCTACAGTAATTATCTAGTTCATGTTGATATTTACTGCTGTGTTGCTGATAATTAACTGAAAGAGAAGTTGGGGAGCTTCACTGGGCTGGAAAAATTTCAGCTACATCAGAAACAGGTCAAATTTAATGAGTTTATTCTATATCTATAAAAAGTTAAGTTGACTAATGCATGTGCCATACATATAAAGCTCTTGCTGGCACCAGTTGCACGTGTGTGTTTCAATCTGTCATTATTGATTGTGAATTTGGTTGACACTTATATTATAGAGAAAAGGCGAATAGTGATATTAAAATATTTCTTCTAATTAATTTTCTTTCAGTGTGCATGAATATGTGCACCAGGCCACTAGTAGTATTATAAAATTAAAATATACATGTGACTGGTGACAGCAACAGCTTTATATGTATTGCGCATGCATGAGTCAACATTTATTTTTAAATTGCCAGTGCTGGTCGGTCAGATGTTTGTACATCTGGTCATTATATATATATATATATATATATATATATATATATATATTAGATGAAAATTTGCCTAGGATTAATAATAGCTGCTTATTTTTTAATATGTATTCCAGATATTCAGAGTGTTTTTTCATTTAAATCTTGTTACTGAGAGAGACTTGAGGCTCAGAAAAGTTTCTTTTCCAACTTCACACAGCTTGTAAATGAAGTCAGAAGTTACACCAAATTCTCTGACTATAAAGCCCCTTGTGTCAATGACTATGCCTGTTACATACACATACAGACTACCCCATCCTCCTTCAGCAGAATGAATGATTTCCTCCTCTATATGTGTACAGTCTGTTAGTCATTACATTTTTATGCCACTTATTTGGGTTATTTGCATATCTGTCTCCTCTGCTAATCTCTGAGTTCCTCAGAAGCAAAGAAGGCATTGTATTAATCATGTAGCCCCAGGACCTGAAACTTTGCCTGGCTCAGACTTGTTCAGGAGACATGTGATACTCTGCGGGTTACAAATGATCCTATATAATAAAAGGCTAATATGCAAATTGACTGAACAGCGGAATGACTTGTTGCTATGATGCACACCGACTACCAGGGGGCAGAGACAAATCACAGGAGCTGTCCCCTGGTGGTCAGGGCATGGTTCAGCCAGCAGCCAGGCTCACGGCTGACAAGCACTGTGGTGGTAGTGGGAACCTCTCCCACCTCCAAGGCAGTTCTGAGGATGTCCACCTGATGGATATCCCCTGAGGGTTCCCAGACTGCAAGATGGCACAGGCCAGACTGAGGGACTCACCCGAGTGCACAAATCTCGTGCACTGGGCCTCTAGTTTAGTATATCTCTGCTCAAAGAAACTTATCCCTTCAGGGAGATTAAACATACTCATGAAAAAAAAAATTAAAAAGAAATTTGTGCTCTGTCACTAAGTGGGTGCAAAGCTCTGTAGAGGATATTAGTGTGTCTGTGCGTTTGTGCTCATTCTCCTGCCTTGGGATGAGACAGGTCAAGAGCTCACTGAAGTAGCCTGAAGTTCAAGAGATTTGTAAGTGAGTATGGCCAATTATGAAAGTCATGGGTATTGTTTTTCCTAAATACAAGTGTGGCTACAGCTCATGTGACTGCTTTGGGCTCTGCACTGAAGGAGGCCATCACGTTTGAGCTCCTAACAAGTCATCTTGGATGTGTCTTTTAAAGCAAGCATGTCAAACTCACTGCCTGCGGTCTTCATGCAGCCCACAATGAATATTTTTGAGGCCCATCCAATATAACGGTATATAAGAAACTTTTTAATAAAAATTTTATCACTTAATTTTTATAATATCCTATTATACATAATTTTTAATAATGAACTACAATGTTTGCTAACGACTGATTATTATAATCATGTTGCATTCATTTCCCTTACTCACCTTATGCACAGGTGCGCCATTTCTCTCCACTAATACTAGCAGCAAATATTTTAGCAGCCTGTTGCCATGTCATTAGTCTTGGACTGACTTGTTTGTTGTTCACAACAGGAAACATTTTGCTTTTGGAGAACAAGAAAAATAGGTTTATTTGCGTTACGCTTATTAATTTATGCAATTATTCAGTGTCTGGTAAGTTAATGTTCAAGAAAAATTTTAATTTTTATTAAAATGTTCTATTATTTTATGTATATGATGACTCATTTATTTCAGCCCTTTGTATTCAGGATATCTCTATCAAAATATACCTATGTTTCTATGAAAATTGAAGAGCCTTTTTTTTGTGGTCCACATAAACTTAACCCTTGTTTATGTGGCCTGTGTTAGCCTTTGAATTTGACATGCTTGCTTTAAAGGAACCCATGCAAGCTGACCTGGTGGGAGGTAACAGTGTGATAAATAACAACAGGGACTCTGGACTCAGTCTGCTGCAGGTTGAATACTAACTCTGCTAAGTATGTTCCAGTTTTGTGTCCTTGTAATTTTCCCTATTTCTTTACCAGTAAAGTGGAGATAATACTAATGCATGGCAGAAATCAGGCTGGCAGGAAGTGACAAACCATACACACTCAGAGATTCAGAAAATAACTGATTTATTCACACCGGTGTTGGTTCAGTGGAGTCCCCTCCAGAGCCTGAGCTCTGAACAAAGCAGGATTTAGTGAAAATATTTTATATTTTTCCAGGTTCTTTGTCTCTGATATATGGCATATCATACATTCTAGACATTCTTCCTATGTTATATATTAAGCTTCTGAGTATCTGTTTGCAGTTTGGGGAGGAGAGCCATAACCTGAGATAGCAGACGCTTGACTGGCAGTAGACCCTACTGGAGCAGAAGCAGGAGAATTAAGATTACAGAAGCTGAGGCATGGTTATGGTGATGCAAGCAAGGAGGAGGCTTGCCATCTCACTAACACCTAGTTCATAGACTGGTTAAAAAGGTTACATTTGGTAAATCTATAATAGTAAAAGTGTAATATGCTAATTAGACCAGATGTCCTTCCAGGTGACCTCCTGGATGACCTTCCAGATGAAGCCGGAGCTGTGAGAGAAGCCTGGGTCCTGGGTGACTGTCAGTGGCCTGAGGGAACCCGGGGTTCCAGGTGCCAGATGGAAGCTGGTGCCAGCAGCCGGGGGAAGGAAGGCCTATTCTTGCACTTTGTACCTACTCTAGGTACTTTGCTAGAGTACCCTCTTCAGGTGAAGTATTCACATTTCATGGCACTTACGCAACTTTTTTGGTTGGTGGTTCAAAATGGAACTATTGTGTCTCAATAGTGGAAGAATCCATATAAAACAATGCAATTATTCCAAGTTGTCCTAAGTATGTTCACTTTATTATTGTTACTACAATAGGTATCAGGATTATTTATGCTAACTAGATTGGAGTGATTGATATAGTGTTAGATAAAAAAGAGACATTTTAGAAAATTCTAGATAGAAGAATAAGATGTACATGTTCTCTGAAAGGTCATTTGCTTGTAAAACAGTCAAGTGCTATTGAAGAGAAGGGATTGGATTTGAAATCACTCACCCCTGAGAATACTATTTAGAAGCTTGTAATACTTCACAATTCAATATTAAGATAATATTGCTGTTTTTGTTGCCATGGAGATCACGAGACTCCAAGAGAGGCTACAGTAGACTGCTCTGTTGCTATTAACATGGGAAATATACACAGATACATATAATTTCATGATAGAAATTAGTTTTTGTAATTATAAAATGACTAGGGGCCTGGTGCACAAAAATTTGTGCACTCGGGAGAACCCTCAGCTCGGCCTGTGCCCTCTTGCAGTCTGCGACCCCTCTGGGGATGTCCACCTGCTGGCGTGCCTGGTCAGCCTGGGTGAGGGGTTGATGGCTGTTTGCAGGCTTGCCAAGGTCCCCAGTGTAGACCCTCACCCCATTGGGGTGTGGCCAGCCTTGGTGATGGGCTGAGGGCCGTTTTCAGACTGCCCACGGCACCATCAGGTTTTGGGTCTGTACTGGGATGCCTAGGCAGCCTGGGTGAGGAGCTGAGGAGCATTTTAAGGCTGCCCACAGCCCCTTCAGGTTTTGGATCCCTACTGGGGTGCCTAGGCAGCCTGAGTGAGGAGTTGAGGGGCGTTTTCAGGCTGCCCACAGCCCCTTCAGGTTTTGGGTCCCTACTGGGGTGCCTGGGCAGCCTGGGTGAGGGGCTGATGGTTGTTTGCAGGTTGGCCAAGCCCCCAGTGGGAACCTTTGCCACATTGGGGTGTGGCCAGCCTCTGTGATGGGCTGAGGGCTGTTTTCAGGCTTTCAGGCTGCCCATAGCTCCCATTGACCCAACGTCCCAGCAAGGCTGGCTGGAAGCAGGTTGCTGGGGTTTATTTATCTTCTATAATTGAAACTTGCTTTAAGCCAGGCCTAGGCAGGTAACAAAACCTCCTGTTGGCTTTAGCTCTGTGGCTTCTATAATTGAAAGAATGTTGCCTTAGTAGATGCGCCCAGCCAACCTAGGCAGACAGTTTCCTCCATTGCTGGTGCAACGGAAGCCTGCTGTTTGCTTCAGCTCCATGGCTTCTATAATTGCAACTATGTTGCCTGAGCTGGGAGAAGCCCAGCCAACCTAGGCAGACAGTTTACTTCTGGTGCAACAGAAGCCTCCTGTTTACTCTAGCTCCATGACTATTGGCCTCCATCTTGGCTGGGTTAATTTGCATACAGCTGCTCTGATTGGCTGGTGGGTGTGGCTTAGACGTCCCATAGAAATGTTCAATTTCAATATTACTCTTTTATTAAATTAGATATACAAAGTGGGACAAAAGTAGGTTTATAGTTCTAAGTTCTGAAAACAGTTTTTTATATTATTTATTAGTTATATTTTTCCATATGAACAACTGTAAACCTACTTTTGCCCCACCCTGTATGCTTATAGTTTAAAATTTAGAAAATGCATACAATTTATAGAGAAAATTCATCTAGTACCTCACCACCCAAAGGCAACTGTTGTGATATTTTGCTGTGCTTTCCAACAAATATTTTTTTAGTGCCTGCTATGTATTAGGCAGGTACTGTTTTAGGCACTGGGAATATAGCCATGAATACAGCAAAGATCCCTGCCATATGAAGCTTACATTTCAAGTGATAGGAGATGGACAAAAAAAAGATATTTAAGACAAATTCAGATTATTACAAGTGCTCTGAATAAAATAAAACAGGACACCAGAATAGAGCAGTGATTCTCAAAAAAGAGGGTGCATCAGAACCACTTGAACAGTGTGTTAAAACACAGATTGCTGGGGCTCACCCTCAGCCTCTAATGCAGTAGTTTAGGGGTAGTCCTGAGAATTTTCATCTTTAACAAGTTGCCAGGTGATGCTCATGCTGCTGATCTATAGACACATTTTGAGAATCACAAGGAAAGAGAAATGTGGGGGTGGAAGGGCTATTTTAGATAGAATGGTCATGAAAGGGTTCTGAAGAGATGAGACATGAAAAGATGAGAAAGAAGACAGATAAATAACAAACAGGAATACAAGGCTTTGAGAGACAGATGGAAAAGTAAAAAGTTTTTAAGACTAGAATGGGCTTGTGTTCTTGAGGAACAGAAAGAAGGATAGAAGACCAGTATGACTGAAGCATAGCACATGAATGAATGCTGGAGTAAATGAGCAGTTTAATCTATTTTAGGAGTCATGTGTTCTCTTAAATCACTCAAATTTTAAAATCAAATACATTAGTGATTTTTATCACTTTGGGTAAGTCCCTAGTTATTTTTACAAATATATGAGTAAGAAATGTGGAAACCCTATAGTAGCTAGTATTCCTTTTAATAATTTTGCAATTGATTTTTTTATGATAATAAAATCCATAAATAAAAGAATATCTTATCTTCATTTCTAACAGTTATACTTATTTTAACCATTTCATGTATCAATATCTTGATTATATGTTCAAATCAGTATTTCCTTATTTCTGATTTAATTTTCACCATTAAATATACTGTTCAAATCCCATGAGAAAGTATTTTTCTGTATCTTGTTCTCTAATAATACCATGCCAAGTGAACACATAAAAGATGTTTAACCTCACGAATAAATGAACATAAATTCAAACAATAACAAATACGTTTTTTTACATATCATTTAGCAAAGATAAAAAATGATATACCCAATTGCTGGCATAGTAATAAGAGAACAGATACTCCTATTTTGCTATAGTTTAAATATTCTGAAAGTTTAATTCTGGTTTTCTCTTTATCACAATATTTATTCATTAGATAGCCACCCCTACCCCACCCCATGAACATGTAGGTAGGTTCTGTTTTAAATGTCCTGTGTTTATTTTTATCACATTCCGATAAAATAATTTTGCCTAGCCATTTTTGCATTTTTCAAATTTACTGATTTTATTTTGGTGGGGTTTAGTAAGTAATTTTCCTTTTAATTGTATCAGAGATGCATTTATGAAAAGCATGTTTATATTCTACAAAATATGTTGACAATGTTTGAACTGCATTTGTTCATGCATATTAATTGTATTATTTAGATGTTCTGTATCAGAGGTCAGTAAATTATGGCCCACAAGATAAATCTGGCTTGCCATCTGTCTGTGTTGTAAATAACATTTTATGGGAACTCAGACATGTCCATTCATTTAGGCATTATCTTATGACTACAATGGCAAAGTTACATAGTGAATGCAAAACCTAAAATATTTACTATTGGTCCTTTGCAGAAAAAAAATTGCCGACCATTGTTCTGTATCATCTATTATTCCTTTAGTCTGATTATTCTTCAGAGTAGAAGTGTTTAAAAAAACTGTAGTAATTATATTTTTGTCAATATCTTCTCATTTTTAAACAGATGCTGGTTTTATATATTTGTCACATAAAAAGCCACGGCTGACCTATAAAATTACCCTGTATACCACATTTAATATTCTTTGTCTTGCAAATAGTTTTATTTTTCCTGTATGTGGTTTATATCCTCTTGATAAATCTTTGCCAGTCTTCTTATTTTTAATCTGTCTCCACTGAATTTGGAGCAAGGGTAGAGTGAAAAGGAAAGACTTTTGAGTAGCTCAGAGAGCAACTGCTAAGAACAAGGAAAGCACGATACCATACTCATGGTCCTTAGTTCAGGCTTCCAACTCTCTGGTAGTGGTATATGAGGGTGCAGGACTATCTGATAGTGGAATATGAGATATAGGGAGGCAGAAACTTCTTCTACCCCTCCCTATGTGGTCTTGTTTCAGAGGGGTAGGCATGAGTTGGCTTCTGATTAAATTATTTCAGTGGGAACCATATGTTCTAAGGTTAATTCTTTTTGGAGTTTAACATTATATGTTGATATCCTTCATTTACAGAGCTATTTCAACTTTGTAGCATTTCATGTGCCATTTTGCATTTAATATGTATAGTCATAGCATGGGTGAAGAAGGTAAATTAGGTAAAATAGATGGCACATCACAACTCAAAATCCCATGTGAATTTTTAGAAACACCTTAATGTTAAATAATTTTGATTCACTCACTACAATACTTTTAAGCTGGTATTACATTTGTATAGCAGTGAGTATGGCATTCATGCATTCTTTAACTATATATTGAGCTCTTAGTAAGTACCAGACACTATGCTGAGGATATTGCAGTGAACAAAATTAGCTCACTACTTAGAGAAGTAGAAAGTTTAATATGGGAGACAGACAAGAAATTGACAATTTCAATAGTATGATTTTAGGTGTAAGAACAAGGTTGCAGTATTTAATTATTTAATACTGACTTTTAAAAATATTTTTAATCAAAATATGAAAAAATATATAATTATAATCTATAGGAAGGGTAGCTATTTCAACGAATGGTGTTCTAATAACTGGACACATGCATAGAAAAAATTGATTCCACACTGATATTAACCTTTTTACAAAAAGTAATTAAAAATGGTTTACAAACCTAAATGTTAAATGCAAAACTATACAACTTCCTAATGATAACATAGGAGAAAATTTAGGTGACCTTGGGTATGGTGACTTTTTAGATAAGATATCAAAGGCATCATCTATGAAAGAAAAATTGACAAATTGGACCTCATTAAAATGAAAAAGTGAAAAAAGTCTCCACTCTTAGTTCAGATTTTTATATTTCAGCTAAGAAATTAACATTTTAAATCACGGCTTTGTAGTGTCTTCATCTAGACAATTCAACTTCTTCAGGGCTATCATCTCTGTTTGCTCTTCAGTGTTTGTGCAATTATTTTTTAAAAACATTTAAGTTTATACTTACTTTGTTGAAATAATACAAGTGAAAAAAATGGAAGTCTTGACAATTAAAGAAAGCCTAGATTTCATTATTTAATAAAATTTATAAAAGAAAATCATTAGGCCTATTGGAAGCTGTGATACTTAAGTTTTAGATAGATGTTCATTGTGGTAATTTGACAAAAAACTATAGCATGAAAAATGCAGTACAAAAAATACAAATAGTTTACAGACAATACTTCACAGAAAAATTAATACAGAATAAATGATAGACTTAAATGTAAAATCCAAAACTATACAACTTCCAGAATAAAACACAGGAGTAAATCTAAGTGACCCTAGATTGGATGATGAGGTTTTAGATACAACCACAAAAATATGATTCATCAAAGAAAAGTAAATAAATGAATTTTATTGCAATAACAGACCTTTTCTGTGAGGCAAACATTGCTGAAAGAATGAAAAAACAAATCACAGATTGAAAAAAAAAATTGCAAAACACATATCTAACAATGAGCTTGTATTAAAATTTTATAAATAATTAAAAGAACAGTAAGAAAACAACATAGTTTTAAAAGGGGTAAAGATCAGAACAGATATATTGCTAAAGAAGATATATAGACAGCAAATAAACATAAAATATGCTCAATATCACTTGTCACTAGAGAAGTACAAATTAAAACAACAATAAGATATTATATTACTGCACATCTATTAGAATGGCTCAACTTAAAAAAAATTCCTTACAATATCAGTTGCTGTAGAGCAGCTAGAGCTTCCATTTATTGCTCATGGGATTGCAAAATAGAATAACTTTGGAATACAGTTTGGCAAATTCTTAAAAAGCTAAACATAGTTTAACCATATAATCTAGCAATTGCACTCCTACATATTTACCCAAATGAGTTGAAAACTTGGTCCACACAAAACATGGACATAGATGTTTATAGCAGTTTTATTTATAATGGACACAAATTAGAATCAATGAAGATATGCTTCAATAGATAAATAGATAAATAGTGATGCATCTGTGTGATAGAATATTATTCAGTGATAAAAAGAAATGGGCTATCAAACCACAAAAAGACCTGGAGGAAACTTAAATGCATATTACCAAGTTAAAGGTGCCAGTCTGAATATGATTCCAACGGTATGACATTCTGGAAAATGCAAAGCTATAGGGATAGTAAAAATGTTAGTGATTGACAGAGTTTGGGGTGTAGTGGGGGAAGGGATGAATAGGGGAGCACAGGGAATTTTTAGGGTAGTGAAAATATTCTGTATGATAACTTAATGGTGAATATGTGACATCATGAATTTGGCAAAGTCCTTATAACTACACAACACAAAGAATGAACCCTAATATAAAGTGTGGACTTTAGCTAGTAATAATCTAATATATTAAAAGAGTAATATGCAAATTAACCATCACTCTGAGACACCTAAGCCATGCCCCCAGCCAAGCCCGCCCACCAGCCAATCAGAGCAGCTATATGCAAAGTAACCCAGCCAAGATGACGGACAGCAGCCACAGAGCTAAAGCAAACAGGAGGCTTCCATTGCACCAGCAATGGAGTTAAAACTGCCTGCCTAGGCCAGCTGGGCCTCTGCTCAAGGCAACAATATTTCAATTATAGAAGCCACAGTGCTGAAGCAAACAGGAGGCTTCATTGCCTGACTAGGCCTCTGCTCAAGGCAACAAAGTTTCAATTATAGAAGATAAATAAACCCCAGAAACCTGATTCCAGCCAGCCTTGCTGGGACTTTGAGTCAATGGGAGCTGTGGCCAGCCTGCAAACGGCGCTCAGCCCCTCACCCAGGCTGGCCACACCCCCCTGGGGTGAGGGTTCCCACTGGGGGGCTTGGCCAGCCTGCAAACAGCCATCAGCTCCTCACCCAGGCTGACCAGGCATGCCAGCAAGTGGACATCCCTCAAGGGATCCCAGACTGTGAGAGGGCACAGGCTGGGCTGAGGGACCCCCCAAGTGGACAAATTTTTGTGCACCAGGCCCCTAGTATATAAATATTGGCTTATCTTGCATTATAACAATGTAACAAATATATCATAACAATGCAAGATGCTAATAATAGGAAAATTATGGGGAATGGGAATACTGTACTTTCTGTTCAATTTTTCTGTAAACCTAAAACTACTCTATAAAGTATTTTAATAAAAATATTACTATTTATCTGTCAATGAACTAACTGTTAACTTACAAATTTCACTTAAAGTAACTATTATGGCCATATATTGCAGAGAAGATATTGCCTTATATGCACTAATTATTTCTGTTAGATCTAACTATCATACAGGTTTGACATTGTGTTACAGAGGTTGATGAACAGGGCTGGAAAGGAGAAAACCTGAGTCAAGTTTTGTTTCTGCCATTTTGGGTGATCTTTGCCTGCATATCTTAGGCCAAGATATTTAGATGCAGAGGATAGGTTCTACCTTAAACACATAAGAAAGTCCACAAAATATGACATATCCCTCAAACTATGTTTACCTTACTTTTTATTACAGAAACTAGAGGTCGGTGCATGTGCACTGGTGGGATCCCTTGGCCTGGCCTGTGCCCTCTCGCAATCTGGGACCTCTTGTATAAGGTGACCAGATGTCCTGCTTTTGGCAGGACAGTACCGATTTTTAACAATTTGTCCTGCATCCCGCGTCCCACAGCGTCTTAAAAAAGTCCCGATTTTTGGAAAGAGTCATATGTACTACTCTTTGTAATATTGTAAGTAATAAAGAAAAAAAGACTCCCCGCCCCCTAGTCAATGGTGTCCTGCTTTACCAATGTTAAAATCTGGTCACCTTACTCTTGCGGTATGTTGGAGAGCTGATTTCGGCCTGATCCCCAAAGGTCAGGCTGAGGGACCCCACCAGCACACAAATCCATGCACTGGGCCTCTAATATACATATAAAATCTTTGGTTAATCTCTTCCCATCATCCTCCCTCCCCCTTTCCCTCTGAGATTCATCAGTCCCATGTTTCCATGCATGTGCATTGAGTGTCTGCCCCCTGGTGGTCAGTGCATGTCATAGCTACCAGCCAGTCAGCTGGTTGGCCAGTCATTTAGGTATATATATATATATATATATATATATATATATATATATATATATATAGTTAATACATGTTGATTTCAAAGAATTTCATAAAGACAACAAACTCCAAAGAGGAAAATAAAAACAATCTATTTATGTACAGCCCAGAAATAATAATTTTTGGTTTAGCCGTTGTGGTGGTCCTCAATGCCAATGCCACTTATGTGCTGATTCTAAGGGATAGAATGTTATTTTTAAAAATATATATGTTTTTTATTTCCTTTAGAGAGAGAAGAAAGGGGAGGGATAACGAGATAGAAACATCTATCAGCTGCCTCCTGTTTGCCCCCTACTGAGAATCAAGCCCACAACCCAAGCATGTATTCTGACTTGGAATCTAGCTGTGACCTCCTGGTTCATAGCTTGACACTCAACCACTGGAGCAATACTAGATGGGCAAATACTGCATTTTAAAAAGTTAACTCATAAGATTTATATATGTAACAAGGTAATCGTTAGGAACACAGTGCCTTCCTTTTAAGACCCTTGGTTATATTTTCTCCTGAGAAACTAGTTTTTATTTGGTGGACACTGAGAATATTGTATATAATCACATCATTGGCTGCTGGGAATCTTAGAAACACCTAGTTTATGAATATTTTGTGTGCTACCTTTACCTTAGGCTTGGCCTCACTTGCTTTGTCTCAACTTAATTTGTCTCAACAATATATATATATCTATATCTATATCTATATATATAGATATATAGATATATATATATAGATATAGATAGATATATAGATATATAGATATATATATATAGATATATATATAGATATATAGATATATAGATATATAGATATATAGATATATAGATATATAGATATATAGATATATAGATATATAGATATATAGATATATAGATATATAGATATATAGATATATAGATATTGATATTGCTATATATGTGTATAATTGTAACTGTTTTGAATTCTTTTGGAAACATAGTGTGAGATAAATACATAAAAATAAATGAATGAAAATCTTTATAATTATAACTTAGTGCAGAGTTAATCAGAAGGAATGATATGTGGAGTGAGGACCAAATTAGTAATATGATTTTCTTTACAATACTCAGACTGTCTTTTATTTAGTCTAACTTTTGGTGGCTAATAATCAGAACTGTTTGCAGTTTGACTCATCTTTATATTCTTCAAGTTTGCAGGCAGACTGAGTAATATTAATATCTTGTTCTACTAGGATTTATGGGAATATATGGCATGCAGTTGAGAATGTGTTCTAGAAGTGTAAATAGCCACACATGTTCATTTCTCTTTCTTTTGCTTGACTGTAATAAAATATTGAAAATTGTGCAAATTTAAGCAGAGAAAAATGTTAACTATTTAAATGTTAGGAGTTACTGATAAAATTGCATGTATACTAATGTCTGTAAAGAGAGTGATCTTGGAGGAGAAACCAAGATGGTGGCATAGATGAACACCGGATTGCTGCTGGGCACAACTATTTCAAAACCACAATGAAAAGAAAAAACAGACACCACCCAAACCCACAGGAAGGCTGGCTGAGTGGAAATTTTACAACTAGAAAGAGACTGAGATGCAGAGGAGGTGCAGAAATAAAGTGCAGAGGTACAGAGGCACGAGCGAAGGGGCTCGCGGAAAGGACTGGCAGTATTTCGTGCTGGAGGAAGGCAGAAGCTTCCGATGGCTCTGAACTCCAGTTCCAGATGAGTTTCTGGGAACTCAGAATCATACAGGAAGAAGCTGGACTGTCTGGCACCTTTGGCACTGGGAGGAACTCCAGAGCGGCTTGAGACCCGGTGCCTCTTAGGGCCAGGCTGAGAATCGACCATAGCTGGTTGCTCTGCCCTGTAGACTCCCCAAGACCTTGCCCCATCCAAGCTTCTTGCAGAGGCTTTTGCATATAAAAGGCTGGGAAGCTCCAGGCAGAAGCTAAAATAGCACCTCCTTAGAGTTCCAAGAGCCAGCGTACCCAGTGGTCAGAGTGGGACCACCAGTCTACAACTCCTCAGACTCATAAGGGACATACTCAGGGGGCAGTCTTAGTGGGCACCAAAGCCCCATTGAAGCAAGTCTTGCCCCATAAGGGTGTCTCCAGTATAGAAGTTTTCCCACCATAGACACAGCTGATTAAGGCCACTCTGT
Organism: Murina feae; assembly: GCA_004026665.1. NCBI lineage: Eukaryota > Metazoa > Chordata > Mammalia > Chiroptera > Vespertilionidae > Murina > Murina feae. The sequence continues at coordinate 20,863 of PVJC01029275.1, forward strand.
CAATGCAGGGAAACAGCCAAAATGCAGAGACAAAGAAACAGATCACAAATGACAGAAATGGAGGAAAGCAAACGACTTGATATAAAGTTCAAAACGATGTTATAAGGCTTTTCAAGAATATTCTAGAGGCTGCCAATAAATTTAGTGAGACCCTCGAGGATATGAAAAAGGACCAGCTAGAAATTAAGCATACACTGACTGAAATAAAGAATAATATACAGAGATCCAGCAGCAAATGAGAGGATTGCAAGAATCAAGTCAAAGATATGAAATATGAAGAAGCAAAACCCACCCAGCTGGAAAAGCCAAAAGAAAAAAGAATCCAAATATATGAAGATAGTGTAAGGAGCCTTTGGGACAACTTCAATTGTACCAACATCAGAATTATAGGGGTGCCAGAAGAAGAGAGAGAGCAAGATATAGAAAACATATTTGAAGAAATAATGACAGAAAACTTCCTCTACCTGGTGAAAGAAATGGACTTGGAAGTCCAGGAAGCACAGAGGACCCTAAACAAAAGGAATCCAAGGAGGACCACACCAAGGCACATCATAATTTAAATGCCAAGGGCAAAAGACAAGGAGAGAATATTAAAAGCAGTAAGAGAAAAGCAGTCAGTTACCTACAAGGGGGCACCCATACGACTGTCAGCTGATTTCTCAACAGAAACTTTGCAGGCCATAAGGGAGTGGCAAGAAATATTCAAAACGATGAATAGCAAGAACCTACAACCAAGATTACTTTACCCAGCAAAGCTATCATTCAGAATTGAAGGTCAGACAAAGAGCTTCACAGACAAGAAAACACTAAAAGAGTTCATCACCACCCAACCAGTATTACATGAAATGCTGAAAGGTATCCTTTGACAAGAGGAAGAAGAAAAAGTAAAAATAAAAATTATGAACAAATACATATCTATCAACAAGTGAACCTAAAAATCACGTGAATAAAAAAAGTCAGATGAACAGAGTAAACTTGTGAATAGAATAGAATCAGGGGCATAGAAAGGGAGTAGAATGACAATTCACAGGGAGAAAGGGGTGTTGGGAGTGTGGGGACCTATGAATGAGGACAGTGGGGGGGGATAAGGGCAGTGGATGGGGTGGGACTGGGAGGAGCGGAGCTATGGGGG
>PVJC01029276.1:0-21997 GCA_004026665.1 Murina feae
AGAGCTGAGCTGAGGGGCGAAGCTTCACTTTCGCTGCTGCCGCAATGGAAAGGGCTGTTTACTCAGGTCCGGGAGTGGCGGCCGCCATGTTGGCTGGGCTAATTTGCATACAGCCGCTCTGATTGGCTGGTGGGCGTGGCTTACCCTGTCTCGGAGAAACGGTTAATTTTAATATTTCGCTTTTATTAGTTTAGATAGTACATATATACATATATGTATATATATATTTCTCATACCTACATTATATATATGTATATATGTACTATGCACCTATTGTTACATATATACTACATACCTACCCTATATGCTGTGTACGTATGTAGGAAATATATGCCACATGAGTCAGTTACACTCACAAGTCATAAGAATGGTTATCTCGAAAGAAGGAATGGGGGAGAAAACATAAACTATTTCAGGTTTACCAGCAATATTTTACCTCTTAAAATATATATATATAGCTCAGCTGGTGTGGCTGAGTTGTTGAGCATCGACCTATGAACCAGGAGGTCACGGTTAGATTCCTGGTCAGGGCACAGGCCTAAGTTATGGGCTGCATCCCTAGTGTGGGGCGTGTTGGAGGCAGTCAATCCATGATTCTCTCGCCTCATTATCTCTATCTCTCTCTCCCTCGCCCTTCTTCTCTGAACTCAATAAAAGTATATTTAGAAAAGTAAAAATATATTTATATGGCAAACAAGGTAGATACATTGTCCTTTGTGATTTTCTGTATCTTTCTATTCTTTAGTACAGAGCAGGTGGCCATTTTCATCCCATACACATAGCAATTCATTTCCTGAGGGCACAGCCTGGATGAGACTGTCCGTGAGATCCCAGGAGAAGCCCCCCGATACTCTCCCAGGCAACCTCAGGGTTAATGGAGGCGCCTCAAGCTCCCGCCTGTTTACACGCTGAGACCAGTGAGAGGCCAGAGACCAGACAGCCAGACTGGGGATGCCCCTCCTTTCCTGTCACTCTGTGGTCCTTCCTCGGAGCCCTTCTGGAAAAGTCTTGTGCGCCAAGCAAATGAACTCTCGGAGGGTTTCACTGGACCAAGTTCATGTTCACTGGTGCTAATTCCCTTGCGTGAGCTACTTCAGAGCTTACCCGTTCCTTTCCCAAACCGTATCGCTCCTGGTCCCGCTACGGCAGTTCAAGATGAGGGAGGCAGGTCCTGTGATGTCCGTTAAACTGATGAGAGGCCAGAGCTCTCAGTGTGCATGGAAACCAGAGCCCAAGCTTGAATCTGGGATGCCTGCCTCTGCGGTTTCACCCGCACATGACTCTACCGCATCGCCTGGTTCTAGAAACACTAGAGCTCAGGGTGGCAGGGCCCTCGGGGAGTGCATTGACTTGGCACGCTGGACTTTTCCAGAAGACCAGGAAGAACCATAGCATGGGGAAGGGGGGGTTATCTATCTGCCTTTCCCTACTTCTTGTTTCCCATTGGTTCATATCTGACCCCTGAGCAGCTGGCACCTGCCCACCCCCTTCAGGCGACCCTACCTGGCCCTCTGTGGTGGCCAGAAGAGGTTGCATTGCTCATGTAAAGGCAACGTGACCGTGTGTTTTTATTAGTGCATTTTTCTCCTCGATGGCCACTGACATGGTCTTGCAGAAATGGAATAAAACAACACACACGCGCGCGCACACATGCACACACAACCGGAGTTCTCTCCAAGCCTCCCACTTCCAAGGGAAAAGGCAAAAGGACAGGGTGTTATGCGGCCTCCCTGACGCAGGTAAAGATTAAAATATCAAGTTCGGGTGTTTGAGGCTGTGTGCTCTCGGCTCAGTGTCTTATGTGCATCTCTCTTTCAGACATCATCGCCCTGAAACAGGCACCCGCACTTTCTAGATGAGCTGCTCCGGCCCCGAGAACATGAGACATTTGAGGAAAACAACCAGAAGAATATGTTGTCAAGCTCAACATGTGGGCCCAGGCCACCTGCTGGGAAAACCAGAGTTCGTAAGCATTGTTCATCCTCCTCGGTCATTACCGCGTTTGGTCAAGTCCAACGAAAGTCACACAGTTATTTTATGTGTGATTAAGACGCTGGAGGAAACCAGTGCCAAACTGATGCCCTGCTTTCTTATCGTGTGGAACTTTCACTTCTTACCTATCGAAATATTTCTCTTACATTCTTTTATTTTTCTAATCCTCACCAAAGGATATTTTCTCCATTGATTTTCAGAGAGAGAGTGGGGTGTGAGAGAGACAGAGACAGAGGAGAGAGAGAGAAAGAGGGGGCGGGGGCAAAGCATCAATGAAAGAGACACACTGATTGGCTGTCTCCTACACTAGACCCAACTGAAGCTGGGGATCGAACTGCAATCCAGCTACATGCCCTTGACAGGGAATCGAGGAATTGAACCCATGACCCTTTGGTGTGAGGGCCAACACTATAACCCACGCCAGCCAGGGCTTCCATCCATTTACACACACCTTCATTATACATAGAAAGCCAAATATAGTTGGCATACGTACAGTAATGAGACTGTACATCAAACATGTTGGCTTTGATGCCTTGAAGATATTTGCCCAGAAGTTTCCTCTGGGTTTTCGCCTGCAGGTTCTACATCTCCATTAGAATCCCGGGGAGGAACATTTTGCTCAAGAGAACCTACTGTTGCCTCCAGGATTTCCCTGCGGGCCCTTGACCCCCAGTCTACACGCGTGGAGCAGGCAGTGTGACCACTCACGGCATCATGGCCGTCACCAGGCCAACAGCAATAACCATATGCACCCAGTGTCACAGATGCAAACAGGTGGAACATACACGTATTAGAATCTATGAAGAATGGAAATGTCATCCCTGGTCGCACTCTAGAAGTTTTCCATTTAGGATAAAAGGCTTTCTTTCCTCTCATGACTGAGGAAGGGGATTTCTGCTGACCTTACAGGCTTATGTTTGGGGAAGGGGACGTGTCGGTCATCCCAGCAACAACATTCATGAATTGGATTATTTTGGCAGTAAAGCCAGGCCCCTCCACCCTTTGCAAGCTGTGGGATTTAACTGTGTTTGTGAAAGTTTTCCACTAAAACTCCTGGGCTTTTAACGTATGTGGAGTCTTAAGCACAATCCAATCTGATATCCAACGATAGCTTTGTCAGAGCAAAGTCAAGTATTGGCAATCGCTCCAAAACCTCAGAAGAGTGAAGGAAAGAAAAATGGTTTAAAGTTGGAAGATCGAAGAAGAAGTTTGAAATCTTTTTAGAAACTGAACAATGGACACCCGCCAGAACCTGCGAATGCTGGCTTTGGAGTGTGGCTAGAAAAGCAGCCTCTGGCAGCAAAAAAATAAAAATAAAAATAAAATAATAAAAATGGATCTAGGGATGTCATCTCATCCATTGCAGGAGATTTCCCCCAGCCAGATCCTATGACCATGGGGTGATCCTAGGAGGTTTCCATGAAAAACAGATTCCCATGACGAGCAGCACCTTTCAGCCTCATTTCCCCCAGAAGAAATGTTCCAGAAGTTTTCAATATTATTTATCGTTGCCCTTAGAATATATGCGAAAAGACAATCCTGCCCCTTCTATGGCAAAGGGGCTGCATAGCCTACGGCTTGAAAGTATGGGTCCAGACCCAGGTTAGAATCCCAGCTCTGGCATTAATTAGCTGCATGACCTTAGGCTAATTTGATAACCTCTCTGTACCTCTGCTTTCCTGTCTATAGAGAGAGAAAATACTTGGGTCTATTTAATGGTATAGTGCTGAGAAATAAATGTGAATGTTGGTTAAGCCCTAGCATACAGGAAGTGCCTGGTATCTGGTGGGTGCTTTTAAAATAAAACAAAAGTACTGTGCTCATCCAATTAAGTGTAAGCTGACTCTGAGTCCTTGTTGATGTCATAAATCTGTTGTTCCCTTCAGTTTCAAAGGAAAGACAGTGAATCAGCCAAGTCACCTGGACTGTTTTCCATTCGCATATCCACTCCCTCAGAAAATCTGCTTCCAGGTTTTCCCTAAATTCTGATAGATGGAGACAAGAATTGTCTGGGTCGACATACGGTCTTCATTATCTCCCTTAACACGGTCCAGCCCAGAAATCCATGGCAAACACCTCTTCTGGAGGCAAGGATCCCTGAACGGGCAAAGGGAATGGTGGGAAAAACAGAGAAAAAACACTGTTTATCACCTAAAAAGGCATTCTACCTATATGTGCTTATATTGTACTAGAGGCCCAGTGCACGGACTCATGCACATGGAAAAGAAATTAGTTAGAAGATGGCCTGTCGGTGCAGGACTGGGTGAGACAGGCTGGACACTCCCTGGAACCAACCTCCTGTGGTCCCTCCCCAGCAGGCCGCACCTGGGGCAGCTCCAGGGCTTAAAGGGCATCTGCAAAGTGAGCGAGGTCCCTCCAGCTGGTGGGGTCCCTTGGCCTGGCCTGCAGGGATTGGGCAGAAACTGGCAGTCTGACAACCCCCGAGGGGTCCTGGTGTGCGAGAGGGCACTCTGCAAAACTGCTAGTACTTGTCAGCCCCTGCATTGAGAATCTGCCCCCTGGTGGTCAGTGCACGTCATACCTACCAGCCAGTCAGCCAGTTGCTTAGCCTTTTATATATATAGATAGATTGGGAGAGGCAGAAATGAGGATATCATGGCACATACCTGTGTAAAATATGACAGTTAACAAAAAAAACACCTATCTTTATTTCATTTTTTGAAATATATTTTTAATGATTTCAGAGAGGAAGGGGGAGAGAGAGAGAAAAAAAAACATCAATGATGAGAGAGAATCATTGATCGGCTGCCCTTTACACCCCACACACTGGGGATCGAGCCCCCAACCCAGGCATGTGCCCTGAGTGGGAATCCACGGCTACCTCTGACAGAGATGGTGCACCCAGTGAGCTCAGAGGAGTCAGCTTGCTTTGCGATCTAAGCAGATCGGTTTGAACACTGCATCTGGGGCACCGCGGAGGGGAGAAGCTCAGCCCATTTCCCATCACATAAGCACCTGGAGTTAGAACCGATTTCTCGGGCTTCAGCTCCGTCAGGGAACTTTCAAAGCTCCGGGCCTCCTGAAGCACGCGCACCGTCAGAGAACATTCATCACGAGCTGTCTCATCTGGGAGTGCCATCCCCCCTTCCGCTCACCAGATGGAAAGCTTGGTGCATGTGGGTGACGTGCCCTTGGCACCGCAGCACGCCGCCTCTCGGAGATGTGCTCTCGGCCAAGTTGACACGTGCTGTGGGGACATGCGAAGTCAGTTTTATCTCTCAGCTCCTACAGTTTCTATCCGTCGGAAGCGCAGCTGCTATCGGAAATCTCATTGTCCACTCAGATAACGTGTCAACCTCTACATTTTATGTTACAGTAGCTAATAAAGCTGGATATCAATTAAATGCTGGGCTGAGCGGTAAGGAGCGGGGAATGCGAGAAACTGGGATGCTTTACTTTTCCTAGCCTACTGTCTCCAGAGTTCTCTATTATCCATTCTGTTTTGTTTCCATTTCATGAGATAAAAGACTTGTACTCTTAATGCCTTAAAATGAGGACAGTACTGAGTACTGTACTCAGAACTTAGCCGAGTATGTGTGACTCTGTAAAGCCTACACCTTGTTTTTTCCCCAAAAATATTTTTATTGATTTATAGAGAGGAAGGGAGAGGGAGAGGGGGTTAGAAACATCGATGAGAGAGAAACACTGATCAGCTGCCTCCTGCACACCTCCCACTGGGGATGTGCCCTCAACCAAGGTACATGCCCTTGACCGGAATCGAACCCGGGACCCTTCAGTCCGCAGGCTGACGCTCTATCCACTGAGCCACACAGGTCAGGGCTACACCTTGTTTTTTTAAAAAAAATATTTTTATTGATTTATAGAGAGGAAGGGAGAGGGAGAGGGAGAGGGAGAGAGGGACAGAGGGACAGAGGGAGAGAGGGTGAGAGAGAGAAACATCAGTGATGTCTCCCTGCTCTCCTAGACTTCTTTCCCACTCGGCCTGTGTTAGTCCTCCATTCCCATCATATCAGCCAGCCCTCTAAGCTCAGCCCCGTTCTGGGATGAGTGCATTTGGCTGGGCTATTTTTTCCGCTAGATCTCTCATAGCTTGTCCCCTCATGCAGGTCTCTGTGAAAAGAAAACTTCCTTGGAGAAGCCTCTGGACTACCCTACGGAGAATAACAACCCCACCCCATGCCTCCCGCCTCCCTATCTCCTTTTCCTACTTTCCTTTCGTTGTTTGTTGTTGTGGTTAATCCATACCAGAGGATATTTTTCTGTCGATTTTTAGGGAGAGTGCAAGGGAGGGGAGAGACAGAGAGAGAGAAAAACATCAGTGTGAGAGAGACACATCGATGGGTTGCTTCCTGCACACGCCCGCCTAGGGACTGAACTTGCCACCGAGGTACATGTCCTTGACCGGATGTTCCATTCACTGAGCCAAACTGGTTAGAGCCTACTTTACTTTCTTTAAACCTCTTACTACCGTTGTGGTGAAGAGAAACCACTTCTGTTTCTCTCTAGAAGGTATGCCCATGAGGAGAGAGTTTTATCTGCTTGTTCAACCACTGTGTTCTTCGCACCTAAACTCTGTTAACTCATATTAGACCTTAAATAGGCATTTGCTAATTAAGCAATGAGGAGGTTCTATGTGTTTATAGCTATGTACCAATTTACTGTGAACACTCTCAGGCCATTTAGTGAATTATCCCACTCTCTCGGCACTCACGTGGTGGCTCTGATATATTAAGAGCAATCCTGGGACTCGTTTCCATCTGAATTTTTCTATTCCCCCACTTGAAATGCTTCTGATGGGGCCTAATTAATCCCACCACGTGCACAGCCCATCCTGAACTGCTGCGGAGATTCCTCCTGGGAGCAATTCTGAAACAGGCAGGCCAGCTCTTAATCATATTTGCAGCGTACATTTTGATAATCCTCCTCACACTGGGTGAGAAAAATGGCATAGACGCCCAGGGTGAGAGAGCGTGGGTCATTCTCGTGAATGAGAAGATTGACTGCGTGCTTTCTTCTCAGGGAAATACCGTTAATGCCTTCTTCAACGGTGGGTCAACAGTTGTTCCCGTGTTGACGCACTAACTTCATTCATGAGCCTGCTCCCTGGCCCCTCCAACGGAGTTCGGAGATCCTTCCTCTACAAGGCTCTGCTCTCCGTACAGACACGATGTGTTGACCTGCGGCCACAAGCCCTCCTGCAGGGCCGCTCCCCCAGAGGTCAAGGTTTCTTTCTCCCCAAGCCACTGACTAATTCTTTTCCAATTTTTCTTCTTTTGATCCATGGCCTGAATTTGTAGGACATGCAGCCGGATCACAAGACACACCGATGTTGAAGAAAACACAGCACACCTTGGGCAAACCTCACTAACCTTTATCTAGACTCGGACCTCATTAGCTGCTTGTGTAGACCATGCTGCAGCGCAGTGCCCCAGATAAGACGACCTAAGATCTCCTCCTCGGAGAACTGGATTTTATATTTGGACACGAACCGTTCCGGTTCCAGTCACTAGAGGGTGGACGCCTTTCCCGCACCACCTAGCAGTTCTCTGACACCAGGGGTGCCCCACAGTTCTCCTCAACTTGGACACTGGTTATGGATGTTGCTTCAGATTCCACAAGGTAGGTGCCCAGCCTTGCAGGGCTGCCCCCACTCCTTGCTCCAGATGCCAATGGCAAGTCGGGGTTGTCACCTGTGCTTCCTTTTTTAAAAAAAATTGTGTTTGTATTGATTCCAGAGAAGAAGAGAGAGGGAGAGAGAGATAGAAACATCAACGACAAGAGAGAATCATGGGTCAGCTGCCTCTGCATGCCCCATACTGAGGATGGAGCCTGTAACCTGGGCCTGTGCCCTGACCGGGAATTGAACCGTGACCTCCTGGTTCACAGGTTGATACTCAACCACTGAACCACACCGGTCAGGCTGTCACCTGTGCTTCTGATTAAATGGTGATCAGGCAGAGGCTCCAACAACTCTCTCCTTGGGTTTGTTTCCTTTGCAAGAGCCGCTCCCAGAACTTGGAGAAACACAGGACTTATCAGAGTATTGATTTATTATAAAGGGATGACACTCAGGAGCACCCAGGTGGGAGAGACGCTCGGGTAAGACATGGGGCGAGGACCTGGAGCTTCCCTGACTCTCCCCAAACTGCCATGGGTCCCCCAGTCTGGAAGCTGTACAACAGCAGTCCTTCTGGATTTTCATATAGGCATGCATGAAAAAGCCATTGCCCATTGGGGAGCGAGCTAATTCTCCAGCCAAAGGCCAAAGATGTGTTTCTTATTATAAATCACAGCATCACATGGAGAAGACCACAGGACCTCTGAGCTTGAGTAAAAAGGTCTCTCCTCCTCCCCCCCGCCCTCTTCCTCCTCCTCCTCCTCTCTCCACTTCATCTCAGTCTGTATTCAATAAAGGCTAAATAATTGATTGAATAATACTGAGGACAACATTGGAGGCTAGAAAAGAATACACTCTTTTCACTTGGAGAGAATATTCTTACGTTTTGGGAGAATCTTTGTTAGTAGGTGTTTTTAAAGTTGGACTGGGTACCTCTCTGCCTTAAACATTCATCGCGGAGGCTTGGTGAGGAAGATAACAACAACGCCTACTCTCTTATAAGTGTGATGGGGGAAACTCATACGTGTTAGCACCCCCCCCCCATCTCCCTTCAGGAAGCCCAACTGCTGCCACATGGGTCTGAGTGGTTCAGGGCATGTAGGTGTAGGAGACAGGATGACGGCATCTCAAGGGCACTGGGCCAAGAGTCTGGAGACTTCAGTCCTTCTCTCATCTAGCATGTTTTTAGGGGGCACCGCCCGTGTGCTGGGCACTGTTCTAGGTGCAGAGGATATAGCTGTGGACAGAGAAACAAGGTCCCATGTTAATGGAAATGATGTTCAGGTAGGAAGCGTCAGAATATGTCAGGAGGAGACATATTGTACGTGGGTATGAAGAAAGATTTGCTGCTAATGGGGTGTGCGACCTTGAGAGAGACACTTTGTCCTCCTTCCTCTTATGTAAAAAGAGGGAGTTGCAATTCTTACTCGTTTTTTACTCTTCTTCCCATCACCACCACCAACTAATACCAATATGTCCCTCTTCTGACCCACTGTCAGGAACCTGAATGCTGGAGCGCACTGCACGTGCATTTGCTGGTAGCTGACGTTTCAGAGAAGTGTCCATTGGGTTTCTTATGGGTTCATTTCTCTATGCGGAGTTTTGAGAGTTGTGCATTCTCCCTTGTTCGGTTCCGTGGGACCCGGGACTGCCTGAGCTGGCTGCATTCCCTCGGGGCCTTCCCCTATAGGCGCAGCTCCAGCCTACCTGTTCCTCTGCGCTGTCCCCGCGATCAGTGACAGGCGGTCTGTTCGCAGTTACCTTGCGTTTGGGGGAAAGTTTCTCTTATCTCTGAACCTCGGCGAAGTCAAGCCAAGGCTCTTTTCCCCTCACACATTCAGCTCAGTTAATCACTTCACTTATCCTGATCTCGGGGCTCTCCCGACACGTTTCTAGGGTCCCCAGGAGGACACTCTCAGGGGAAGGGTGCTCAGTGGCACGATTGCGCTGACTTTTCAAAGCGGCACCATAAATAGAAAGGGGCTCTGAAGAGCGATGTTTGGAGATTCGATTTCCATTCGTGTGTGTTTTTGAACAAATATTCATGGAACATATCCCATGTGCCCATGGCTGCCGCAAGGAGCTAGGGCACTTCTGGTTTATTTAACATTCTTAAGCCTCCGTTGCTTCATAATGATAATTTATTTCACAGAGTTGCTGCAACTCTGTATTTTCACAATGACTCCTGCAGCAACTCTAAAAAATAAATTATTCTTTTGAAGCAACGGAGGCCTGAGAATGTTAAATAATCCATCTAAGATCACCCAGTGATCAAGGTCAAGTTGGATTTCAACTTGGGTGTGCCTGCCACCACAATGTAATTCTTTCTTTCTTTATTCATGTTGGAAGTATTACAGATGTTCCCCTTTATACCCATTGACACCCCCCACTCTGTACCTGCCCTTCCCAGGCCTTCACCCCACTGTTGTCTGGGTCCAGGGGCTGTGCATATATATGCATATACGTTCCCCAATTGATCACTGCCCACCCACCCCCCACCTCCACCTTCCCTCTGAGATTCATCAGTCTGTTCCATGCTCCTATGTGTCTGGATCTACGTTGTTCATCAGTTTATTGTATAGATTCCACATATGAGTGAGATCATGTGGTACTTATCTTCACCCATCAGGAAGAATATATGTTCATAGCAGTGCAATTTATAATAGCTAAGATTTGGAAACACCCCAAGTGTCCATCAGCAGATGCGTGGATACAAAAACTGTGGTACATCTACACAATGAAATACTACACGACTGTAAAAAAAAAATAAAGAAGGAAGTCTTGCCATTTGCAAGGCATGGATGGACCTGGAGAGTATTGGGCTAAGTGAATAAGCCAACCAGAACGTCATTCGCAGTCACTGTGCTTTGCTGTCAGGCTGTCGCTGAGCAGAACCACCAACAAGCAGCTCTGGTGGATGGACCATCTTGGAGGTGCACGGGGAGGAGTGTGGGACAGGCCTTGACTGATACTTTTGCGCTCACCTGGAGCCACAGGTGCTGGGAATGTGGCGCCTCCCTGATGACCGGTTTGGAGGGGATGGAGGGGGAGGGGACCCATCTGAATTTAAGCCCCTCACTCGCCTGCCGTATTCATCCAGTGTTGTTGGCTTCCATCCCTCCCAGGCCTAACATGCCCCACACAGACCCATGCCGCTGCCCAGTCAGCACCCATGGCATTGCACCCATGGCATTGCAGAAGGCGGCACAGGCTCCCTGGAAGGAAGGAAGGCAAACTACCTTCAGTGATGACCTCTGGCATCGTCCCAGGCAGAGGCCCTGGGATTTGCCTAATTTTGTGAAGGAAAGGGAACCTTTCAGAGAGGAATGCACTTTCGCCAAGTTGCCCTGATTCTAAGGGGGGTGTCTGTTTAGGTCCCATGCTCTCTCTGTGGGCAAAACTGCCTGGCCCATTGCCAGGTGATGGACCAGCACTGTTTGGAGAGGCCCCTCTTCATTCTCCACCCACCTTTTTTTTGGGGGGGGGGAGAACTGACCAGGGCCTTTTCCAGTCAGAGGACAGCCTCGCGATTCCTGGGGCCCCCTCCAGAGAGGCCTGGGCAGGCACTGTCCCCTCCTGGGCCTCTCAGTGGGCTGGTCTCCCTTGAAGATTTTCCCCCTTCAGGAGGCCCAACTGCTGCCACATTGTCCATTGTTGGCTGGTTACCATGGAAACAGGTCTCAAGAGGAATCTGCCTTTCTCCCTCCTTGAAAAGGAGTAGAGGGCTCTGTGAGGGACAGCGCTCCCCGCTTCCTGGCCAGGATGAGGGCCAGCTTTGAATGATGGGGCTTAACCAATTTTGTCCAAGGACCCCAACTTCTTGTGAGCATAAGACCACCAGTTTTCCATTCTGGAGAATACCTGGGCTTCTTCAGAAGACATAGCCTTTCTCCTCTTTGATGGTTAAATTTCCTTCTTTTACGAAGGAACAGCTTAAAAGATGTATCCCTTGGTCAAGCCCAAGATTTGTTAACACATGTAACCATACAGACGGATCTCAGACACGCCTTATGCGGCGTGAAGCGAGCCTTGCGAAAATCAGAGTCCGTGCTGTGGGATTTCATGTACATAAAGTCCTAGAAAGTGCGAACTCGTCTAGAGGGACAGAAATCAGACAAGTGGTTGGGAGAGGGATGGATTATAAAAGAGCTTGAGGAAACTTCTGGGGAGGAAGGTGCAACTATTTCTCATCTTGGTTGTGGTGATGGTTCCCTGGGGGATGTCTGTTTCCAAACCGACCAAAGAGTGTGTTTTAAATCTGAGCAACTCGTGTCCTCCAGTTATACCTCAATGAAGCTGAAGCAGCAGGCAGCCTTTTATTGGCCCTCGATTTGTATTTATTTCTGTAATTTAAATTCTCTGTGGAAACAAAAAGTGTGTCTTGCCTGCCTCCCCTGACTGGATCTGAGGGGGAGTCGGAGAGAAGGGAAAGCTAGGAACGACGCCCATGGATTGGCCTTTGATGAAGGAACTGCGTCGTCAGCTAACGAAAGGTGGGTTCAGGTTTAAGGAAGGTTGTGGGGGACGATGAGCTCAGCTGAGGACATGCCAAGTTGGAGGTGCCGGAGACATACTTAGAAAAGCCGAGGAGAAAGTCAAACGCAAAGATCTGGAACCGGGGAGGCGAGTCCTGCCCGTCTGTATAGACTGAGCATCTGGATGGGGCATTAGCCCAGCAAGAAACAGTGCACGCATGTGCAATTACATCCTCTGCATTAGGACATTTTAGTCACAACTTCTCATGTTTCGGAGGCAACGCTTCGTTCACACAGGGGGAAGGAATCCCTAACAGTGGCAGGTATATCCGAAGGCCCCTTCTGTTTGGACTGGAGAGAATGGCGTGGCTGTCAGATAGAAAGGGGAGTTTGGATTAGAATGGCCAAAAGTGCTCACTTTTTCAGCTTTTACCTGATTATGCACTTTTGGGTTTACAGCAGAAAATATTTTCTTATTGCTGTTCCTATTGCATTTGATACATATCGCCATGCACCTACTATTTTAAAATATATGTACTTTTTGTTGGAAGTATTACAGATGTCCTTCCTTTTCCTCCATTGACCCCCTCCACCTCACACCCACCCCTCCCAGGCCTTCACCCCACTATTGTCTGTGTCCAGGGACTGTGCATATATGCGTAGAAATTCCACGGTTAATCTCTCCCCACCCACCTCGCTCCCCCGCCTTCCCTCTGAGATTCCACGGTCTGTTCCATGCTTCTATGTCTCTGGATGTATTTTGTTTATCGTTTTCTTTTGTGCCTTAGATTCCACACGTGAGTGAAACCATGGAGGGACCTGGAGAGTATTATGCCTGCACACACTTTTTACCTCTGGCCGTTATGATGCATATATGTGTCTGTTTCCCCTGTGAAATTAAGCCCCTTGAGGCCAGGTACCATGCATAACTTACTGAGGTTTGGGGGTTCGGGGAAGGGTTGGTGAGCCCAAATGAGTTCTTCTCCTCCATGGCTCCCGTGTTGCGTTTTCTAGCAGATCACTCTTGACTTCCCCATTGACATGTATGTACTCGTGAGAGTAAATGTCCATGTGGCGGTCGAGGCATCCACCTGAAAGGAGAGGTTTCTGCATTCTTACCGAGGGAAGAAGCCGTGGTGGTTGGGGAATGAACGGAGGGAGCCCTCTTAGCACCAAGTCTTGCCCTTGCCGCCGACTATAGATCAGAACCAGTGGACAGACGCTCCTCTTGGATTTCTGTGCAAACACACCAGGAGAGCGCTTTCTCGTTGGTCCATGGACTTCCCGGGATTCCCCTGAGCTTGCCAGACCAAATGTCAGTATCTAAAATCACCCAGAAATAAAAAGTAACCAGAGATATCATTGTTCCTGCCCAACATTAAGATAGACCGATGCCATTAGGACGTTGTCCATCTCTGTTTAGAACTTCCCGTCAAGCCAGCTGTCTTTGTGTTGACCATCTGCATGGACAAACTGAGGCCATCCTGAACACGGTTCACGTTTGAAGAGTGCGTTTCATCATGCAGAGAATTTCTTACTCCTCTAAGAGTTGAGAACATGTCATTATTTCACAAGCATGCGTGAGAAATCATTTGGCAAGGACTCCCCAGTCCTTTAAGGTAATTTTTATTTTCTGTGATTTCAATCGTCTCCCCATTTTTTTCCTTGTAAATAGTTGAAGAGTAAGCACATTTTCAAAGAGCTGTAGGGAGGCTAAGATGCCAGTTGCATTTTAACGATATCGGGCATTATCGTCCTTACTGTAGCCAATTCTCTTTTAAATCATTGCAGTTTCTGCTCTCGCCTCCAGCTATAGAATTCTTTTCAAGTGGGCAGTGAACTTGGCCGGCTGCCAGGAGGAATATAAAGGTGTTTTTGGTCCACCAAAGTATGTTGAGTGGTTCTTAGTGATACAGTTTTCCTCGGTACATCTGCAAAACATTTTCCCCCCGAAGTGAATTTTCATGTGAAAAGCCTCCTTAATCACCAGGGGTATTGTTTGTTTCAATGCAGTTCTTAAAGTACCCCCCCCCTTACAAAATAAACAAGGGGATCTTCTAAAGAGTTTTCAAAGTGGCAGGTGCTGAAGCTGCGCCCCATTCACTTGGTTTGCAGTGACATTTCTGTGCTAATCTATAGACAAACAAGAGACAGGTGACACACCAAGTCAAGTACAATGAGCAAGAGAAGAAGGTTTGGGCCGGTTGGGTCAGATCCAGATAAGACGCCTTCAGGCTGAATGTGGGCAAGAAGCAACTGCTTTTCACCCTCCATGCTGTTTGCATGCTGGCTGTGAAAATCTGATATTTCAACCTCACATGTTCGCCAAGCTCTTTCGGTTTTAAATGAAATGGAAAGGAGGTTCGAGATGAAAATATCTATCTGCGCCTGTGAATACACAAGTGGCTATGTATGTATTTATGTATGTATGCACACTCACACATACATAGATATTTGCATGGGAAGCAAGAGACTGTGATTAAACATTCAAACGTGTAAAGATGACCATTTGTTTGCTATTTTGGTCACGGATTCATAATACGGTGGCCATATTTCCACAACAAACCACCCTATTTAGAGGCCAAACACCAACACACGACGGAACCCAAGAAAGAAACAATTAAGGGCATTTTTCCGTCCTTCCCCCTTTATTGACTGCCTTGCGGAGGCACACATTCTGCTCCCAGGGGACCCGTTTTCTTTTCTTAGAAGTTGGATCAGTCCTCTATTTAGAGATACTGTTGGGAAGTTGACTTGATTACATTTTCCTGCACACAAATGATTAACCACCCACCCACCTATTTCTTTGATCCTACTCACAAGTTGGCGGCAAAAGAACTCTGCAGAAGATTTCTTTAAAGATTGATTCTTTTTGTAAAAGATGAAGCATGCCTATTGTAAATGATACCAAATGCACAAACTCTGCTGTAAAATCATGAAAATATTCCTTTGCACCAAGGGGCAACATTTTGAGAGCACATACCTATCGCTTAGAAAAAGTTGGAGGTTTTGCGTGCAATCTCCCTGCCACTCCCCCCCTCAAAATAATAATAAAAGGAAAAGAGAACCAGACAGTGAAATTGTACCCAGCGTTTTCCACCTTAAGAAGGCTTGGCAAGGTTCATTTTTATCATCGTGATCAAGAACAAGAAGTACTTTGTTGTTGGTTAGATCTGTAATATCATTAAATTTCAAGCTCTGGGCCAGTTGGTGTGGGCTCAGCTGCTTCCATGGCAATCAGCCTTGCTTGGAAAAAAAAAAGGATTTACCAAGTGGCTAAGAGGAGAAACACACACTTCCTTGTAGCAAGCAAGGATGGCACTCCCAGAATTTAAGAAACTAAAGATTTAGATATCACTTATGCGACAGTGGGAACATCATTAAAATGGAATTGAGACTCCACGAACCAGACATAGCAAGTCCTCAGGCTCGGCTGGGCTTGTTTGTGACAGAGGTAGAGCCTTCAGCCAGGAGGAGAGGTGGCTGCCTGATGACCCGGCAGGTGCGTGGCAGAGGTGCCCATTGCCATCAGTGGGAGGTTTGCCATGTTCTGAGGTTTATTAAGACACTCCCAGCTGTTCAGCCAGCAGGGCTCAGCGGTTGAGTGTCGACCTGTGAACCAGGAGGTCACGGTTTGATTACCGTTCAGGGCACATGCTCAGGTTGCAGAATCGATCCCCAGTGTGGGGTGTGCAGGAGGCAGTCGATCCATGATTCTCTCTCATCATTGATGTTTCTATCTCTCTCTCCCTCTCCCCTCCTCTCTGGAATCAATAAAAATATCTTAAAAGAAAAAAAAAGAAACTCCCAACCAACTAGGTACTGAGTCAGTGGAGGAAAAGGGATTGTCCACAAGACTGCCATGGATTTCAAATTTGCAATTTGCTACTTTTCTCACTGAATATGTTAAGATTGTTTTCCCGTCAAACAATGACTCCGGATTTATCAAAGCGGTAGAATTTCTGGTCACCATCTTTGAACCTTGACCTTTAGAGTCACCTTTCCGACCTTCCCTGGAATATCAGTATTCCAATGCTTGCCAAAGGTTGGGTATAAACAGAATAGAAGCTTAAGGACATGGCAACCTTTGTAGGGATAAATGCCTTGAAGGGATACCTTGTCTGACATAAGACTGTTCAGTTGCAGCGACAATGAGGTATAGATTACGTAGGTGACATATACACAATATGGTAAGAGGGAATGCCTGCCCTGGGAGGAAGTGGTTGGGACATAAACCCCTTTGCAACTGTGATGAAATATATGCACTCTCTGTGCACATGGAAACACAGATGCTTGCACTCACACGTATTTACTATGATGTGCGTATACGTAAACATACCTAGTTGATCAAACTTGACATGAAACCATGACCTCCCAGGCACTGAGGACACCTGGTTGAAGACACTGTGTTGAGCACGCAGAATATTGTCAATACCTATTTGTGTGTGTGTGTGAGGGAGAGCATTACATTTTGCTTTTGCCTTGATGCCCAGCACAGAGTGGAAGAAAAGAATCTCCTCCTTGAATTGAGTTACATCATTGGACCCAAAACAACGTGCACCTCTAGTGGGCTTTGTACTAGTGAGATGGCAGTTCCATCCACAGCCTTGGTCAGCAAAGAGCAGGGACAGTAGCATCATCTTCACGTCACCGTAGGGACCCCCTGCCCCTCAGCCACTGATCCCTGTTCTGATTCTCCTGTTGCTACATGGCTCTGACAAGAGCTTTATTTGTGAATCAAATCCTTGTCAAACTTGCCTTTTCTTTTTTTTAGTTTTCAAGCACTTCACGTAGGCGTATGGTTTTGATAGAACCCACCTGCTTCCTTTCCTGTGATCTTTGAGTAGATGATGGTGATTGGAGATGTTTCGGACAAGCTGGTCTTGGGGAAGTTTCTACAGCCCGAGGAACGCCACTTTCACCCTCGGTGACATATTTGCCGTGATGCTATTTGGCTGCTATGCTTCCTTGACAGGCAGGCTTCAGAAGCCTCAAGCTCTGAGCAGGCAGTTCCCCTGTGAGTCAACTTTTTCATTTCAGAATGTCTGATGGAAGATGCCATCAAGAACAATGGCACTTTTCTAGGTGATGCAGAGAGAATCAAAGCACAACACCCCGCCCCCCAACTTCTTGAAATATCTAAATCAGTGGTTCTCAACCTGTGGGTCGCGACCCCTTTGGCGGTCAAACGACCCTTTCCCAGGGGTCGCCTAAGACCATCCTGCATATCAGATATTTACGTGACGATTCATAACAGTAGCAACATTACAGTTATGAAACAGCAACGAAAACAATTTCATGGTTGGGTCACCACATGAGGAACTGTATTTAAAGGGCCAGAAGGTTGAGAACCCCTGATCTAAATAATAAGACCAATAGGACCCAACGATGACGTCTCTGGTAACTTCCTGGTGCATTTCCTTGCTTCTTTCATCAACACATCCCAAAGGCTGCTTGTGTAAAAGGCAGCCAGAACGCTCCTCCGAAAGAACCACACTTGATATCTATCCCATCACCTTAGCTTTGTCATGTGATCTCGATCCATTTTCTCATGGGCTTCTCACAGCGGCATTACAAGGTGCTGGACTTAGCATGGATACACTTCGTTTACAGGCCTTGAAAAGTCAGACGTGGACTTGGGAAATGAACATTCCAACGGACTATCTAGAAGGTAATCGAATCCCGTATGTACATAGGGTGTTTTGCCAGCTGAAATTTCATTCCGTCCTCCTATGTGGAGTAACTCAGTAGGAAGCTGGAATCCAGTGTCACAGACGGGGCAATGGAGGCAGAGAGAGGCTGAGGAAAAGAACTAAATTGCAACCAAAATCTCCTTAATTCCAGCCTTTCCCATTGTCTCGGGCCCACTGGTCTGTTTTACTGACATATACCTATTTCCCCTGACCCTCCTGTGTCCTTGCATGCGGTACCTCAATTGACTCTGGAGATCCAGTTAGCCGATTTCCCTGCAGCTCGCTTAAGAGCACTCATTCCGAAGTACATGAAACTGGCTTAGACTTTTAGGAAGATCCCCAGGGGATGAGCCGCGCGTGTGGCGGTGAAAGTCGATTTAACAAAACCATTAATTTGTGTTTCTGGGAATAAACAGTGGCTGTCACCCGCCATCAGAGAATACACAGCTAGTGCTCTGTCATCCAGATCGCCAAGGGGCCCTGCCCGTGACTGAGTCAGGGGAGATAAGTTGGGTGGCGGTCCACGTCTGCCCCTTATTTTCACTCTCTCGCCAGGATGGCTCATCTCACTCAGTGCGGTTTTCAGAAAACTGGATATTGGGTTGTGCCTGCCACATCCCATCAGTCACACCACATTACGTGCATTAGGGAGGCCCTATGAATTCTTTGGGTCTCAGATTGACTGCAAGATGAGGCAGAAATCCATTTATGAGTCCAAGGGAAGGGATGGTTAGAGTCCCCTTCACTGGGAGAGAAGGTATACATTGTTCCCTTGCGACGATTCTCCTGCCAAACCCAGGTCCTGCCCCCAGCACGAAAAGACAACTCAGTTAAAAGCTAAATTCACATAGAGGGGAACATATTTTTTCACAGACCCAGGGCTGATTGCAAAATTCTCTTTATTTTATTTTAAACAACCCCCAGTCAGCATAACTACAAGGAGCATAAAAAACAGTTGCAATACCAACGATCGGATGAGAGTAGCCACTGACCTTCTCAGGCGCCTGGAGACTATGCCCGTGGACAGGCGAGTTCATGACTTTCTGCGTTGAAATTGTTAGAGATATTTCATGTGGGGTATTCCAAACACACAGGAAATTAGAGAGTGCCAGACTGGACCCCCCCGTCCAGACAGATCTAATCAATGGGGACATTTTGCCATGTTTTCTTCATATCTCTCGTGTTTCTTACATAAACAATGTAATTGTGTATATATACAGTGTGGGGCAAAAGTAGGTTTACAGTTGTGAGTAGGCAAAACACAGAGTTTTATTCTTGGATTATAATTTATTTATTTTTAAAATATACTTTTGTTGATTTTAGAGAGGAAGGGAGAGGGAGGGAGGGATAGAAATATTAAGGATGAGAGAAAAATCACTGATTGGCTGCCTCCTGCACACCCCCCACTGGGGATCGAGCCTGCAACCTGGGCATGTGTCCCGACCAGGAATCAAACCATGGCCTCCTGGTTCACAGGTCGACGCTCAACCACTGAGCCATGCTGGCCAGGCTGTAATTTGTTCACTATTGTATTATTTTCCATGTGAGCAACTGTAAACCTACTTTTGCCCAACCCTATATATGTATATATGTACATATATATGGATACACACGCACACAGACATGCATATGTCTATACATACTAGCACATAGGCATACACATACACCAGGCCAAACAACCACATGGGTTTAAGATTTTAATCTTAATTAAAATCCTCAGAGGAGAGAGCACAAGTGGTTGCTAGGAGGCCAGGGGTCGCCCGGCCCCGGGTTCTGGGTCTCTCCCAGGACCAGTGAGCCAGGCTGGGCTGGGGTGGGTCGCGCAGCACCCCGTGGCTTAGAGGTCCTTTCTCTTCAGGGTGAAAGGAGAAACGAAGGCCATGGCCAGAGAAGGAAGCTGGTGCAAAGACAAGGAAACGTGCCCGGAAGATGAAAGCTTGCGGGACTGGCCACACAGAGCTCGTCTGAGAACACCTTCCTGAGCAGGAAGTCCCCTCTTCCTGATAATTATGTCACATTAAAACGTGTCCCATCAATATTTAACCTGATAGGCTTTTTTGAGCAACCCAGAGAAAGAGCATTCTACCTTCCCGGTGGCAGCTCTCTAACTACCTGAGACAGCCTCCCCATCATCTTTTCTCCGGGTTAAAGAGTCTGGCCTACGTCTTTATTAATTTTAAAACTTTCAAGGGAGAAAGAAAAGATACGGCACTACGCCCGCACCCTGTAGATGCTTTGGTCCCAGCACTTGTCTCCCTGTCTGGCGATAATTCTTCTGCCTCGCCTGCAGGATCGGGAACCCGTGGAGGCACTGTGTCCAATCCCATGAACCCCCAAACAGCTTGGCCCCCTGCCAGGGACGTAGTAGGCACCTAAAGAAATGGGTAAGTTAAGATCAGCTTCATTTTGAGTCCTGAGGCGTTTTGCTTTTAAAGTCCTGACCTTTCTATCCTGTTGGTGATGACTCACAAGATGGGAGCTCCGAATTCGAGACCCTCTTACTGCACGTACTGTGCATTGTAAGCGCCCTCTGCTATGTTGGCATTTTCTGGCAGGTGTCGTCCAAGGTGATGCGCGTGGAAATCAATCACAGGGAATTTTCCAAGGCACACGCACGGCGAGAGAAGTTGGCAAAAGTGCAGCGAGACGGTCTCCGTATCCTTTTTTTAAAAAATATATTTTATTGATTTTTTATAGAGAGGAAGGGAGAGGGATAGAGAGTTAGAAACATCGATGAGAGAGAAACATCGATCAGCTGCCTCCTGCACACTCCCCAACTGGGGATGTGCCCGCAACCAAGATATATGTCCTTGACCAGAATCGAACCTGGGACCCTTCACTCCGCAGGCCGACGCTCTATCCACTGAGCCACACCGGCTAGGGCAGGTCTCCGTATTCTTGCAGTTGCTTGATTGGTTGGAGGAGGGTGGGGGAAGAAAATGAAGCAACATTATTATTATCTTTTAAATGTGTTTTTATTGGCTTTAGAGAGGGAAGAGGGGAGAGGGAGAGAGGGAGAGAACTAGCGGTGGGAGAGAGAAACATCCACTGGCTGCCTCCTGCATGCCCCCTACTGGATATTGAGCTCAAGGGCATGTGCCCTGATGGGGAATGGAACCAGTGACCTGCTGGTGCACGGGATGACACTCCGCTTCAGCACACTGCCCAGGGCAATGCAGCACCACTACTGATTTGTCCCTCAGGGTACTGAGCGGCAGGCGTGGGTTTAAACCATAATTGGCATTTTGAAAAAAACCCACCGTTCTGGTTTCTCGGACTTAAGGACGCAGGGGTTCCAGGGAGCAAGGGTTGGGGCTTGTCCACGGGATGTTCGCCCCTGTTTGCCATTTGGATGAAAGGAGCAGGGATGCTGTTGAAACGTAAAACCAAAATACATTTTAAGGGAAAACGGAGTTGGCCACTTTCCGATCTGTAGACACAATGAAGGGACCTGTAGAGATATTCGTCCCAGTGGCTTAGAGGGTCCCATTCAGGGTGCTTCGGCCCTCTGCCCCGCTGACAACCACCTTCCATCGCTCCTTATCTGACCCGGATTTCCAGTCACTAAACTGAAGGAGTGGCTCAGTGTAATGAGTTTCCAACTCTGTGCAGAACACAAATTTGCATTTTTCCAACTGATTCGTTTCTTTACTGATTAACTCAGCAAGGTCACCGGCTGGTCACTGATGCTGCTGATCGGCACTGATGATATTTTCCAGGTGCAGGGCCGGGGGGCTGGGCCGAAACTCTTATTCTCCTTACGGAAGGACATACTGTGACTTGCTGGGAGGAGCAGGAGCAGCCGCACACCTACCAGGGTGCTGATGGCCTCCGAGGCACAGGGCGTTGGCAGAGGGGATGCCCCCTCGCCTCTGCATGCCTACCGCCCCCTACAGAGGCCTTTATGAGACTTTCCCAAGATGGCCCATGGCTTTCATGTCATGATTTCACTGCAAACAGGGCGAAGTAGGAAACTGGGCTGTGGGAACAGAAGGCACCAGGTTGG
The DNA here is from genome assembly GCA_004026665.1 of Murina feae. Classification (NCBI taxonomy): domain Eukaryota; kingdom Metazoa; phylum Chordata; class Mammalia; order Chiroptera; family Vespertilionidae; genus Murina; species Murina feae. Next base: position 21,766 of record PVJC01029276.1, read on the forward strand.
AACCCCCCGTTCCACCACTTTTTAAGCTTTGTAACCTTGAATTTATTCTGGGCCTCGGTTTCCTCATATATAAAACTAGGGGCCCGGTGCACAAAAATTTGTGCACTCGGGGTGGAGGGAGTCCCTCAGCCCGGCCTGTGCCCTCTGACAGTCTGGGACCCCTCAGTGGATGTCCTATGATGGCCCCAGTCTGCCAGGCGCCTTCTGTGTGTGTGTGTGTGTGTGTGTGTGT
>PVJC01029277.1:0-21999 GCA_004026665.1 Murina feae
TGGTTTTTCTGAAATAGTTGTTCACAGCTGCATATACGGTGTTTACCCTATGCCGCCATCTTGTTTCTCCCAGAGTGGCTTTTTATTTGAATCTTCATCTATAGAAATTCTATTCAGCTGGACTTCAGACAGTTCTCAATGATGGCTGTTCTGTAGGTTAGTTGTAATTTTGGTGTGGCCATGGGAGGAGGCGAGCACAGCATCTACCTGCTCTGCCATCTTGACTGGAAGTCTCTGGATATGCACATTTTAAAATTAATATTGAAAGCATATAAATGTGAGGAAGATATTCCCAAGTTCATTTTGGTATATTGCCAAACTTGGGGCCACTGAATTACATGACTTTCTTTTTCTAAATAGATTTTTATTGATTTCAGAGAGGAAAGGAGAGGGAGAAGGAGATAGAAACATCAATGATGAGAAAATCATTGATTGGCTGTCTCCTGCATAACCCCCATTGGGGTTCGAGCCCGCAATCCAGGCATGTGCCCTTGACTGCAATGGAATCAGGACCCTTCAGTCAGTCTGCAGGCTGACATTATATCCACTGAGCCAAACCAGCTAGGGCTACAGGACTTTTAACAATATGAATGATGGCTGTCTTTTGACCATCAGGTTCCTACGTGAAGCCCTCAGTTCTGCCAATAATCTCCTAAGAGGCCCAGCTTAGACATCAATTCCTCCAGGAAGTATTCTTAGACATTCTAGATAGAAATATTTCCCATAAAATGGTGCCCACATCACATTTTAATCTGTCTACAGATTTTAAAATTTTGATTCATAATTTACAAAGCTTAAGATCCCACAGTAAACATTTCCCAATATCAGGTTATCTGGCTTCTTTTGAAAACTGGATAACCTGACACCCTGAGCCAGCATTCCTACGTGGCAACAACTGGTTAGTGTTGGGAAGCAGCTGTCTACTTTGTGGGGTCACACTCTTTTCTGACTGACACTGTCCCTACCATTTTCCGCTGCCTCCTTCCCTCTGAGGATGAATGCTTAGAGCCGATTGCCATGTACATGTTCATTTCTTTCTTAGCGTATAGAAATCCTTTTCTAAACTCCTGTCACTGTCAAAGCAAAGAATTCTTTTCTAACTGAGAGGGCCCTGTATTTCTTTAATAGGCCTTGTGTCATTCATTCATTTATATTACTCACTGGCCACTTGTCATTTGAGTTTGCAATCCTCAGTGAACGTAATCCTGGGCATTTATGTACATAGCTCATCTCGCTTGCTATTCTATGACTTTCTCACAATATGTAGAAAACACTCCATAAATGGGCATCCGATGTCATGCTTAATTTTTATAGCCATTTTAAGGCTCAATTTCTGCCACTGTTTTAGTCATTATCTACCTTTCCTCCTGCTATGTGCTTCTTTCTCTTTTCTATCTATGAAACTCCCACCTGTTCTTCCACAATTCAGATTAAATGTAATGTTCTCCTAGGAGTTTTCCCAAAGTAATCTCCTCGATCCCTCATGCTAGAAGCTGCCAGCTCTGCCTTCTCCTTATTGGTGAGGTCCAAATCCCGCACTCATGGCCTTTATTTCAGCAGCACCCCTTACCCCACCTTGAGAAACATGAGTGCCTCAGGGCACAGACTCTGTCAGCACCTAACACAGGGCTGGGCACCCAGTGGGTCTTCAGTACATGTTGAAAGATTAATGTCAAAGGGAACTATTTTTCCAGCATCTAATTTTCTTTCAAGTCTGTTGATGCAAGGCTGTTTGGAGCAGTCTGTTGTTTTTCCTGATTCCTGCATTTGCCTTTGTTTTTCATGGAACGCATAGCACTGATTTCCTGTAAGGCTTTGCAAATAAATATCAAGGTCAGGGGCTGGAAGCACTGGCGGAGCTATCAGGCACCTCTGGATTCCACTGGGCCCAGAAATGCTTTCAACCCCAGAGGGCAGAAGTTTTTCAAAACAAGGCTGTTCCAATAAGGGCGTGTGCTTCCTCCATCAACTCCCTGCCTGCCTGCATTTAACCGCTTTGGGAAGAATGGAAATTGTACAAACACTTTGCTATCTTCCAATCATTAAGTAGACTAGGTGATGAGCCTGTGGCGATTTCTCAGTGAGAGGTTCCAACAGGCAGGAACATGGGGAGGCTGTGAAATGGGCCCTCCCTGAAGAGCCATTGGGGGGGGGCAGGGCCTCCTTGGGCTCAGATCGCCCCCTCTCTCCCTTTCTCCTCCTCCATGGGGAGCTGTCTCATAGGGACTTTGATTTCTGCAGCTATGGGTGCAGGCCTCATCCACATCAGGGCTAGAACAAGGGCTGGGGATCCCATTCAATGGTTTAGCCCTTTTGATGTACAGGTTTACACACCAAACCTTCCCTCTTTCCACACCCATACTCTTTGTCTTGGTTTTCTCCTCTTTCTTCCTTCTCTTTCCCTCCTCTTCAGCACTTGGTCATTTGTCTGAGGTAGGCTCTGTGCTTGCAAACAAGAAAGTGCCGGGACACAGTCAAAGGGGTCTTGCATTAAGCACCTTGAAGTAGCCTCTGGGTACTTGGTTCATTTCAAAGGACACAGTCCCTTCAGGGAGGTGTGAGGAATGAGTACCTATGGAAACTCTTGGAGATGCTACAGAGGCCCTGCTAAGGGGTCCTGGAATTCAGGCTGGGGCCCACGTTCACCCTCCAGGTCCTCGTTCCACATGGTAAATGGAAAAGTGATATTTTTTCAATTATATGTAAAGAACTTTGGTCTGATTGCTGTACTTTCTGGAACCATCAGGGAAACCAAGATGCTTTTCTTGCCCCTCAAAACACTGCTTCTCTCTCTCTCTCCCTCTCTCTTTCTCTCTCTCTCTCTCTTTCTCATGCACATTCACACACTCACATTAATGATATACAAAATTAGTTTCAAAGACAGCAAGGCCTTCTACTTCTGGATTAGAAAGTTGTAGAATGAACCAACCCTCAGCTATAATCCAACTTAATTATCACACATTTTTGTATATGGCTGGATCTAGTAGGATTCTTTCTAGTGTTGTATTTGGAAGAGGGGGAAGCAAGAGGGTCTTGAAAGCCCACTCACCCACTCATGACTAACTCTGCCTCTGGGGGTGTCGTGTTTCACTCCTTAGGGCTGCCCTAGGACAGACCTTCATTACCTCTTGCTTGGCTTAGGGCAGTCAGCTCCCACATGGTCCCAGTCTCCAGTTACTCTACGTTTCTCTCTCATTAAATTGAGGAATGATGAGGTTCAGAAGCCTGTAAGCATCTTATTCTTATTTTATTTCATTTAGGCCAATGAAACTCACCCCCTCAATGAGACTTCTGTTTGTTTCCCCAGCCAGCATTGATTGCTGAACTCTCTGGGTTTCCATCATTAGTTAAAATTCTTTGTGACCTTTGCCCCCCTAGATTGCAGGTGTCCTTGTAATTTGTAAGGACCTCATCCCAATCTGTCTTTTATCACATATCTCTGTTTCCCCACTGGGTGGCCAGTCCTGGGGACACCTCTGACACAAAGCGGAATTCTTTACTCACAGTAATTACTCCCTAGATGATTGAATGGAATTGAGTTGGATCACAAGGATTTCAGGGGCATAAACATGGCCACTGGAAATCAGAATGGATTAGAAAAAAGAAAGGCCATGAAATGGAATGCACACTCCATGAGTTTGCCCAGCCCTGCTGACAAGTGACTAGATGTTTCTCACATGCCTTTGTTGACCCTAAAAAATGAAATAGTTGTTTACCAGTAAAATTACTTTATTTGGGAACTAGAGGCCCGGCACATGAAATTTGTAAAGGGGGGGGGGTGTCGTCCTCATCCCTGCCTACACCCTTTCCAATCTGAGACCCCTAGGGGGATGTCCAACTGCCGGTTTAGGCCCGATCCAGAATCTCATCTCCTGTCACACCTGGTCTACCCTTTCCCTGAGAGCCTTGGAGCTTTAGCCAAGCCAGGACAAAAGATGGGAAAGGTCAGAAGAGGCACTTCAATTTCAGCTATCTGGAGGGAATCCATTTTTAGGGTTCTTCGTCTAGCTATTGTCCCAAGCAACAAAGTGCTCCAGTCAAACCAGCCCCCAAACCAGAGCAGAACCTCCAGGCAACAGTGTAGCCACACACTCAGTGCCTCCGGGCATGCTGCTCCTCCACTGGAGAGTGCTCTCTGAAGGGCTTTCCCCAGCAAAGCATCCGTTTTTCTTCTGCTGCCAATAAAAATCCTCAGCGCTGTTCTTTCTCCTTCGCTTCCTTCGATTGCTTCTGACAGAGTTTGCCAGTTAGCTGAGGTCAGGATTTCCTTTTTACAAACAACCTGCTTTCAGTCAGAGGGGCCAAAGGTTTCCTAAATTACAAACCCTTTCATTTCTTCGGCTACAAGTTCTCCTGTCAGCTTGTATCACGGCACAGAATGGAGAGAAATGGAAGCATGCTGAGAGACACTGAAAGAAAGGAGAACTTTCACTAAATTTCTCCTGCGGGCTGTCAAAAACCTATCCTGAGTGGGTGGACAGGGCTGTTCCAGCTGAAGCTTTTGTGGCTGCATATAGGGTGGGCACATTCTAGAGGCTGGAAAGAAATTTCTTCCAGGTCTGTAGTAAATGAACGTACAATACCAATGGCATTGTCTCTGCATTCTGTTCAGTCAATGGCCTCCTTTACACCCATTGGAATTGGGAAACACCCATGTCATATTCAGATGTTTTTGAAAAGCAGATTTAAAAAGTTGTTGCAAAATGTAGGTGTTTCTGACACTTGTAAATGCTGATTGGAAGATAAATTTTAAACCAAGCTCTGGAAGGATGACAGAATTGAGGTGCTTAGGTTTAAAAGAAAAAGGACTCGGGCATCACTGGGCATCTGTGCTAACCGTGGACAGGATGCTCAATACCTCGGTGTGTGGTGACAGAGCAGGGGCCACTCTAGCTTCTCTGACCTGAGTGCTCAGTGATTCTTTGTTGTGTCCAAGGGTCAGTTGGGGTCTTGACTCGAGCTTACTTGGTGTGACCTCTTGGGCAAAGCATTACAAAGAGTTTTATAATGTGTCAAATGAAAGGGGCTCAACTAGACAGTACTTAGACCTAACATTTGAAGTCAAACTCAGTGTAGAAAGGTGCTAGGCTGGGCACTGATGCAGGAGCCTGTTCCTAGCCTCTTCTTTCTCTTTCTCCCATCAAGGTGGGGTGGGGTGTTACGCTCATGTATCATGAAAGCATGTATAATGAAAGCATGTATAATGAAAGCATGTATAATGAAAACATGTATAATGAAAGCATGTATCATGAAAACATATATCATGAAAGCATGCATAATGAAAGCATGTCTAATGAAAGCTCATGTATAACTTCATTGAGCCTGAAGTTAGGACCGACAGTTAAAGTGCTTACCCCTCGGCTGGCAAGCCCCACGCCCCGCACTCTGTGTGCTCCAGTCCATGTCCCATGCTGTTTCTCTCCTCTTCCCTGCTCTGCTCCTTCCCACTCTAAGCCTCTCTCATGCTTTCCCCACCTCCTGCTCTGCTAAAGCCGACTTTAGCCTCAGGTCTCAGCTCAGACATCAGCTCTTCAGGAAAGTGTTTTTCCTGCCTGCCTCATTGGAGATGCTCATTAAAGCTTGCTTTATCGCTATAATTAATTCTTTGTTAATTGCCACTGCCCCCATCCTTGAGGTCTTGAACTAGACTGTCTTCTGTGTCTTGTTTCCTGGGCTAGGGCAGAATAATGCACTGAGCTGACAAAGTAGCCTGTGCAGTCAAGGAGCTAGGTCTTTAGTTGGGGATAAAAAAATACATGCACATACTTAGCCAGCATAATAACAGGCAATATTAAATAATACGCCAAGCAGTGTCCCAAGCACGGTATACGTATTAACTTACTTTGTCATAATAATGCCCTAATGTAGATATTGTTATGCCCATTTTACAGATAAGGAAATGAAGTCACAGAGGAGTTAAGTAACTTGGTTAGCGAAGTCAGGGAAGTTGGGATCAGAACCCAGTCAGTCTGCTTGCAGAGGCCAGGCTCTCAATCACTAGGCCACACGATGGATCTCACAGTGGTGGTGAGAGCCCTTCCTTTGGCAGTGTCCACATTCTTCTAGTGTCTCACCTCTTCCCATCCCCACACCAATCGCACCCATTAGCAAGTCCTGTCGTCGCTGTCACTCAAAATAAGCCCAGATTTCCATTTCCCCATCCTAATCTGAACCTGGCCATTTCTTGCCTGGGCTGACAGCTCGTTTTCCCACCTCTCTTGCCCTATACAGCCTGTTCTTTACCTGGCAGACAGAGTGGTCGGGTCAGAGCCCTGAGAAAACTCCTCAGTGGCCTCCCATTCCCTTTGGAATAACACCCAAAGCCGTACTGTGACCTCAGGGTTTCCCCAGTCTCCATTCCTTTCCCAAGTCACCTCTTCTTGTCCCATGGACTTGAGTTTTACTCCTAGCACACACTAAATAAAAGTATTTTCCCTGAGGACCTTTGCCTATATGCTCTGGCCCTGAACTTTACATGCTGCCTACTTCTTAGCATTTTGTCTCAGTTCAAACATCTGGTCTCTGATCATCGTTTCCAAGGAAGCTCATGCACTGTCACTTACCCATATCCCTTGTTTTAATTTTCCATAAGGAGCATTTCCTAGTGAATGTGTCTTATTCACTAAGTCATTTCTGGTGTATTCCCACCTGCTCCAATGTCAACACCATCCTCAGGAGCAGGGACCGGCTACCTTCAGCACCTAGGATAATGCCCTCATGGTCGGGACCCTGTCAGCCTTTACTGCAAGGAATCACAGGACTTGCCTATAAGACTCTAGACAGTGGGTGGGAGAAATTCAAGAGAAGGAACTCACACTGTGTGCCATGATCAAAAAGAAGGCTCTGCAAGGGAGAGGGTACTGGAGCTTGACCTGGTTTGGGTGGTTGAGGGTGGAGAGTCATTGCTGGCAATGGGGAGTGCTCTAAGCCAGCAGTTGCCAACCGATGGTCCATGAGGTCCGAAAGGTTGGTGACTGCTGCTCTCAGCAGAGACAAGGCAGGCATTCTTGTGGGTTGTTTGGTCCATTAAAGGGCTCAGTTAATGTGCACTGAAGGTTTGCTCAGAAAAACAAAGCAAGAGAATGTCAGGAAAAAAGTAGACTGTATTTGGCAACTCTAGAATGACAGGTAGAGAAATCAGGGCTCTAATCTATGTTCAAAAGGGAGCCTGAACACTTTGGCCAGGAAATATCATATTAAAAATGTTGCTTTAGAAAATTCAGCTTTTGAGGGTATGTCCTCCATTTTTCCCATTTCCATACTTTCTTCACCCGATACCTAAAAATCCCTCCACGGCCTACCCTTGCCTATTTAAAGACTTTCTCCACATATTTTTCATCTTCAGGAGTTCCGAGCGTGCTCAGACCCTTCATCACTCCTGCCTGCTGGCCTGCTGCATGCGTGTGAAACATGTACATCGCAGGCCTGATAAATGGCTCAGACAACTGCATGTTGGATTTTCACGTGTTTGCATGTTGTGTGTAAGATGAAATCCCAGGAGAAAGCAAGTTGTGCTGGTTTATAGCTCTCTGTTTATGAGTAACCTGGCCACCTTTTAGAAGTCTATCTTGTGGGCATTCTTTTTGATAAAAGTGCTTTATGTTGCTGTCCTTCAGGTGCACAAGTGGCTAAATCTATGCTCTGTCATTCAAGATCTTTAATGCTGAATTCTGTTCTATAGTAGATGCATTTAGTGAGGGTCTGGCTTATGGAGCTTTTCCATTCATCTGTTCTTACAGTGAACAAAGAACCAGCTGTGACCCTTCCAGATTGGTCTCCTCAGGGACTGATGAAGCCGTTGCTAGAATTACTTCATACAACTTTTGTTGGACTATGAGCGTTGCAATGCAACCAGGTCCTGCTATTTCTTGTAACCAGGAGATAAAGAAGAAAATACTGACAATCAAGGAGCTTACAGTACTTCACAAATCAATTTTATTAATTTAAACACAAAATGAATGAAGAATTCTGTACACAACTGTGGACACAACACACCTTTATACAATAAGGCCAAGATAAACTTTGTCTTTTCAATCTGCGGAGTACAAAAACATAAAATGAAAAGAATAAAAATTGTCAAATTCTGTTTGCTCCAAGCAAAAAACAAACAAACCAACACCTCAAACAACTGTTAAATAATTTGGAGAATTTTCAACTGACAAATTCTAGCAGCAACATGAAGAAAGGGATAGAGTAGCTCTTTAGCTACTTTGGGGCTTAGCTGGTGTTTACCCCACCCAATATAATATTAAAGGAAATTCATCCAGAAAGTAATTTCATGACAACAGAAGGCTTTTACAGATAAGAGGAACTAGTGCTCAAAGTAATCTCTTTTGGAGAAACGTTTTGTATGGTACAACAAAGGTGACAATTATTATTTCCCAGATTTGTTGTGTAATATGTAAGACAGGTGAAGAGAAACATTAATTCTTGGTGATGATGACTGCCATGTCCACTGCCAGCAATGAACTTTCCTGGGAGGGTGGGTGGAGAGTAGGAAAGCAGAGGGAACATGAATATAGAGAGTAATGCAAAGTTTTGCTAATTTCCAGATGTGTGGTGATGTCCTCCTTTATCTAAACAAGGATATGCAGAGATGATCATCTAAGCACATGAAAACTTTGCTAGTCTCCAATTCATGAACCATTCATTAATAAAATATATCTATCATCCACATATTTTATGTGGGAAGAAGCATTTGAATAATCATTTTTTCTGAGTACTTACATATAATACATTAGTCTTTGAAAATGAAAAAGTGAGGTTCTAAGAGGACTTTTTATTGAAATGATTAAAGACACTGCTGTATTATTTTACCAAGGCCTTCCTCACAGCACACACAAACCAATGAACTGATTGGGGGAGGGGAGATTTGGAAAATGAAATCCTATTGACACTTGACATCCATGCTTTTGGTCTTGTTAACATTATCTAAAAAAAAACAAACAAACAAAAACCTATTATCTACATATTTATACCCAGTATACTTCGCTAAGGCCCTGCACACGAATCTGTGCATGTACTGCCTCATACTTCTATCAAGGCATTGCTGCCTTTCAATATTTTCTAAACAATATGTAAAAGAATCATCCATTATTACAAATTTACACCAAAAATTCTTTCTGTACATGATTGTCTCAGTGATGTACATATTATACGTTTAAATTAGACATACTTTAAACTACTTTGCAATGTGCTAAAATTCAAAGTCCTTGCTGTGTCATGAGGCCAAGGCCTTTAATCGCTTATTTCTTAGGCTACTCATAGTCTCTTCAATTATTGGATGCCCACAAAGTCTGTTCGAGGGAGCTGAATGGTACTCAGATTATACCTCAATAAAGCTGTTTTTTAAAAAGTCTGTTCATAAATAAGTAGAGGTGTGCAGATTACCCTGGGTATGAGACACCGAAAAGTAAACCTTCTTTGTAAGAACATCCCCCACTGGTGTTCAGGCAACATTTCCGACTTCATTGTGCAATCAAGTCTTCCGTATTGGAGAAGCTGTTTATGTCACATTGAAGATGCTGAAGACTCAGGCGTCTGCAGGTCCTTTCTTCACAGGTTTGAACCATGTAGTTAACCATGTCGTTAATGTGTTGAAGACACATTACACTGTACTAGAACATTCTCATGGCTTATTTTCATTGGATTCACAGTACTCGAGGCAACAGCTGTTTGAAGAAATAGACGTGCGTGGGCCTTCATCTACCGCGAGGGCAGAGGTGAAGGCCAACAGCAGCTGGGCGTCACCGCGCTGAAACTGGTAAGTTCGCTAGTCTGGCACCGACAGGGACTCAGGCCTGCTGGGTTCGTTCGTTCCTGGCCACAGGGCAGTTATGCGGTTTCAAAGTGCTATGTGGCGGTTACAGGTACTCCAGTTCCAGGGCATGGTGGAGGGCCATGAGGTCCGAGTGGCTGGAGATCCTCCAGAAGGGCATGGCGTGCTAGGGAAGGGCAGACACAGTGAGGACAGACCAGGCTCCCAGCCCCAGCCCTGAAACCTGCCTTTGCAGCCTACTCCAGTGCTCCCCCTACCCCCAGCACTGCCAGTGAAGATCCTGACATCACAGCTGTTTAAGCCAAAACTCCAAACTGAGTGCTCCCCTAAGAACACTGGGCTGCATTTTAAAATGTGAAATTTCTTGAGTAGGTCTACACCGTGACTTGAACACAAATTTCAAACATAGATAAAACAGCTATGACTGAAACTTGGTCAAAAATCGTTGCCTTGAGAGATATGTATCCAGTGGCTATTTAATGCTGAAGGTCTAAGTTTTCCTTAGTGGGTAGTATTTTACAACGCTTCATTTTACGCATGTAAGAAGCAACTTTTTTTTCCATTTATTTCCATCAGACATTCTTTGCTTGACCTTAAAATGGCTTTGCCACTTGGGAAAACCTTAAAAGAACATTTTAAAAGGTGTTTTTTTTCTAATTGTTTAACCAATTTTTAATCTAAAAATCAAGTTTAAATGATGGTAATATTTGTAAAACACATGAATTAGCCAGAGACAAAACAAATCAGGTTGCTTCATCCATTTAGGATGGACACAATATTACAGACGTTCACTGCTCAAAGGCATATAGTAAGTACTTACATACCAGCAAAATCTTTTTCTTAAAGTAAGAGACAAAATTCTATTTATTTGGGGAATAAAAACAGTTGGGTTTTTTTTCCTGTTTGCTTGTTTTTTTGTGGGTTTTTTTTGCACAAAAAAATGTGAAGGCCTGGGTAAACTTTGCAATTATGGTTCTATGGAATTGTTTAAAAATTCAGACTAATAGAATTTGGCATGGAAGTAAATAGTGGGCCAGAGGAGTTTGGGGGATTATCTGTAGGGAGCAGTGGAAACTACTCACTGTTTTGGTAGCTGTTTTATTCTGGGAAAGCAGACTATTAAATTACTTAGTAACATGTCTTTTTCCAGGTAATCTGCTAAAAGCATATACCATAGTCTAATATCAAATGTAGACCTTTCTTGACTCTATATCATTATCCTTTGTAACAGAATAGTTCAGAACCAGGTACTGGAAATCTGTTTTCAAATTTTTAGGATGCTCCATCGATAACCTTAGACTACAAAAACAGGCTGTACTATTTTGCATTCATTTATTCATGAATGTTTTGAATTTGCAGGCATGGTGTAGACAATGCCCCTGTCACAGCCTGTGGGTGAGTAGCAGAAATGTGCACTAATCATTAGTGCACACCTGTGTGTCACAATAGGCATAGGAGGGGCCAAGCCCCTTTGCCAGGGGAACTGGGAAACACATGATAAGAGGAGGTAACAGCTGAGCAGGGTCTGAAATGACCACCTCTAAGAAGAGTTCTTTAATGGCTGTTTGTATTGTGGGGTAGGGGATAAAGGAGAAATTCGCTATTAGGACACTGGCTGTGTGAGAGAGAAATATATGGTAGTGACATGACTGGCTGCAGGAGCCAAATGACGCAAGGCCTCCTGAACCCTGGTAAGGAGATGATTAATGATAACGGCAGTTATGATTTATTGAGTATGGTGTCAGGCATGGTCCTAGCACTGGTCCCAGACTCTCCCATGTAAGTCTCTCTGTTATCACTACTTCACTGATGAAAAATGGAGGCATAGGGAAGGAACAGAAAGGAGATGTGAATAGCAGCTGGTAAGGAGTAAACCCAAGATTCATACCAGGTCTGGTCTGCACCTGAGGCCTATATGCTGTAATGCCTCCTAACTGTTCTCTGTGGCCTTTATATTCAGCACTAAAAACACACACACACTCCTTCCCATGCTCTGTTTGGTAAGGGACACTGAAAAATCTGAGTGACTGTGATACATGGATTGGGTTTGAAAAATGTTTACGCAAAACTTTTATTTTTCTCTTATTAGAATAGAAATCCATGCATATTGTAAAATATTTGTAAAATCTAGAACTATACAAAGAAAATCACTTCTAATCCTGTTACCCAGAAAACCTTCATAAGTGTACCCACTCATATTTGAAAAGGTGCATATGCAGTAGTACAGGCATACCTCGTTTTATTGCACTTCACAGATGTTGCATGTTTCACAAGTTGGAGACAAGATACTAACTTCATTGCGGTGGTCTGGAACTGAATGTGCAATATCTCCGAGGTATGCCTGTTCATTTTATTACCTAAGCCCATTTTTGATACATCACTTTTAAGGATAATCATTCACTCATTATTGAAAAAAACTGCAAGTATTCAAATGTACACAGTGCTCTTTTACATTTAACCATCTACTTGGTATCTATTTTAATATATCATTTTAGTTAATAATGAACTTGTTTTTCTTAATTTTTGTATGATTTGTCAGATTCCCCGAGCAACTGAATAATGGGATTATAGGGTAGTTCTATTGCTCTTATATCCCAGGATGTAACAGAGGCTGTTAAAGGTGCTTCAGAGAGCCACCCAGAAATTTTCAGGGAAACTGTGTTTATAAATAAATATAAAAGTACTTATGGAATGCTGTTTTCAGAGCATGCTCAGTCAAGTTATTTTGATGCCAATTATCTGAAGTTAGACAACAATACAAGCTAGAAAGCTATTAGAGCCCTCAGAAGCATGTCATGAAGAACACAATGATTGGGTAAGAAATTGAAAAGGGAACTGAAAACACCTGGCTAATTTTGGGTACATGGTTAATGTGTAAATTGAGCACTTCATTCCACGGTGCACAAAGGACCTGCACAATGGCTACGTGTTTTTTCTCTAGGGCTCAGGAGGTAATGTCAGCCTAGAGCACATTTACTTTAAACTGTTTTACTTTTAGACCATATTAAAAACATGTTATGGAAGGAAGGTGAGATTATCCGCAAAGATCCCTGCATTGCCTTGTTTAAAGCCACCAGGATTTCAATGACAGTAGTGTTTCTATGTAGAGCATGTCAAGAGGCACCCTGAAACATGTTCAAATGATGCAATATGCCTGTGGTATATTACAGACAACTCATCACAGTGCAGTAGTAACAGGGCCATTTGAGCAAAAGTGTGAAAGTTTCTACAATGAAAGTGGCAAACCTTAGGTGTATGTGAAAAGAGTACAGGCCATCTCTGGGGACACTCCCAACATGAGGACAGCAGCTCCATTATCAGCAGTGCTGCATAACATGATAGGTATAATCAGGTGTTCCACTCTCTCTAAAATATGTACACTTACTATAACTTGACTGATCTCAGGGGCGCAAGATCATATTTTCCCTAACTAGGTACATACTGATGTGAAGATTTTATGGATCCAAAGGAGAGTCCCAGGATAAGGAGGTCCAAGGTAAGTAATATTTTTCTGTACTAGCGTTTAGCCTGGAACAAATATTTCTTATACAAAATCAGATGTAGTGCCATGGTGGGAGAAGGAGGTGCTAGAATTAGGAGATGATACCATACTCTCAAATCTGATTTTAGTCATGTGACTTTGAAATATGACATAGTTTCCTTGAAAGTTGTGACATAGTTTCCTTGGAAGTTGTTTATTTATCTGTAAAATGAGGGTTTAAGAAAAATGACCCAGGGTTGTTTCTAGGTTTAATAAAGTCTATAACCTGTATTAAGTACTATAACTACAGAAGATGTTTAATATATAATATGTACATGATATATGCCCTCATTGACAAGAATCAGCAGGCAAGCCATATCTATTAAAACTATTTCATTATGATGTAAGGTAGTGTGGGATTAGGGGTCAAAATGACCTAGCCAGAGCAATCAGGCAAGAAATAAAAGGCATCAGAATTGGAAAAGAAGAAGTAAAACTATTTTTAATGACATAAATTTATAGAGCATTTAGAAAATCCTAAAGACTCCACCAAAAACCTATTGGATCTAATCAATAAATTAAGTAAAGTTGCAGGATACAAACATGCTAGCATTTATACATATAATAACAAATTATTTGAAGAAATAAAGAAAATGATCCTGCTTTCCAGTGTCAAAACAATAAAATATTAGCAATAAATTTAACCAAGGAGGTGAAAGATCTCTACACTGAAAACTTTGAAATATTGATAAAAGAAATAAAAGACAAAAGGAAAGGTATCCTGTGTTCATGGATTGGAATAATTAATATTGTTAAAATGTTGATACTACTGAAATTCATCTGCAATACCAACTAAGATTCCAATGACATTTTATAGACATAGAAAAAAAAATCCTAAAATTTTATATGGAACCACAAAAGATCTGAATGGCCAAAGTAAATCTGAGAAAACAAAATGGGAGGCATCACTCCCTGATTATCAAAATATTATGGTACTGGCATGAAAAAATCCCACATAGATCAATGAAATAGAATAGAGAGTCCAGAAATAAACCCATGCATATGTGGTCAACTGATATTTGACCAGCGAGCCAAGAATACTAAGTGGAGAAAAGACAGTATCTTCAGTAAATGATGCTGGGAAAATTTGCATTTTGCATGTAAAAGAATGAAACTAGACCCTCATCTTGCATCACTGACAAAAAATAACTTGAAATGGATCAAAGACTTAAATGTAAGACTGTAAACCATATATCTAGAAGAAACCATTTCTGTTAAAAGGTTGACATTCAACATATTTAATGAACTCATACAATTTAATAATCCAATTAAAAAATGGGCAGAGGACCTGAATAGACATTTTTCCAAATAAGACATACATGTGGCTAACAGGTACATGAAAAGGTGTTCAACATCACTATTCACTAAGGAAATGCAAGTCAAAACCACAATTGGCTGTCACCTCATGCCTGTTAGAACAGCTATCATCAAAAAAGACAAGGAATAACCAGTGCTTGTGAGGATGTAGAGAATAAAAACCATGTGCCCTCTTGGTGGAAACATAAATTGGTATAGCCATAATGGAAAACAGTCTGGAGGCTCCTCAAAAAGCTAAAGATAGAACTAGCACATGATCCGGCAATTCCACCTCTAGGTATATATCCAGAGGAAATAAAAACACTATGTTCAAGAGATATTTGCACCCTCACATTCTTAGCAGCATTATTTACAATAGCCAAAACATGGAAACAACCTAAGAGTCTACTGATGGCTGAATGGATAAGGAAGCTGTGGTATGAATATTCAATAAAATATTATGCAGCCATAATAATGAAGGGAATCCTGCTATTTGTGATAATATAGACAATGAGGACATTATGCTGGACACAATACTTGTTCTCTGGCTTATCTCATTTATGTGTGGAATCTTACAAAAACAAAAATAAAAAACACTCTCCACCCCAAACTCAGAGAACGAGATCAAATTTATGGTTACCAGAGGGGAACTGGATGAAGGTGGTTAAATGATACCAATTTCCAGTTATAGGATATTTAAGTACTCAGGTTGTAATATACAATATGGTGACTATAGTTAACAGTGCTTTATGGTAGATTTGAAAGTTACAAGAGTAGATTCCTAAGAATTCTCATCACAAGGAAAAAAGATCTTTTAAAAAATGTATGTGAAGTAAGGGATTTTAACAAACTTATGGTAATCATTTCATAATACGTTTATCAAGTAATGATGCTATTCACCTTAAATTTATACTGTGCTATATATCAATTATATTTCAACAAAACAAAAAATTAAAATGATAAACTCAGAGAGAGGAGCACTCAGTTGTAAGCTGGAAAGGGTAAGTTGGGTCTACATTGAATTTGAAGAACGGGCTAAGTTGGTTAAGGAGATGGTGTGTTCATGATAACGACTAATAAAGATTTTTCCAGGTAGAAGTACTTGGACTCTCTAGCTGGGAAGGGTGGCTGCCTGCTAAGAGAGAAACTAGGCAGAAGGACAGTGGCAATGGAGTTGGGACAATGGATAGAAGACACAGTGAAGAGAGAATTCACATGACAGGAACGAGGTAGAGAACACTGGAGCAAATCTGAGTGAGTGAACTGGTTTGGGAACGCATTTGCTGGTATTCAGATGGGATGGCCTGGGATACCTAACGTAATCTAGGGTCCTGGAGCTAAAGACAGAGTTGATCACCAATCTCAATAGAAATGACGGGGTCATTAAAACAAAAATATTCCCTGAATACTGGGAAAAGGATGACACATCCTTCCTGCTCCTCTTGCCTACACATGCAACTTTCCAAATTCCTTTACACCACCTTTCCTCTTCACCTGGTATTTTGCATTTATCCCTGCTGGTTATATGTGAAACCAACACACAAAAACCTGAGTGCACGGACACTCGCATGTAATTGAATTTTGCTGAATAAGTACACATGATCTTTGGCCCAAGTATTGGAATTCTAGGAATTTATCTCATAGAGGCACTTGCCCATGAACAAACAATGAAAACTGTTCACTATAGAACTGTTTATAGGAGTTAATGCTGGAAACCACCTAAATGCTCAGCCACAGGGAACTCAAATTATAGCACATCCACACAATGGAATATCGGCGTAGCAAATTTGAGAGTTAGAGATGCAAAGCCCCAGGTACTAATAGGGAATGACTGCCAGTATAAATTACATGGAAAAGTGTATAGTTAGCATTTATATTAAAAAATAAACATATCTGTGCTTTCATCTAAGATCAGAAACAAGACAAAGATACTCACCCTTGCTACTTTTATTCAAGATAGTATTGGAAGTCCTAACCCTAGCAATCCAAGAAGAAAAAGAGAGAAAAGGCATCCAGATTGGAAAGAGGAAGTAAAAATTGTTTGTTGATGACAATCTACTAAATATTGAAAACCCTAGACTCCAAAAATCCTGTTAGAATAAATTCAGTGAATTTATAGGATATAGAAATCTGTTGTACTTATATACATTAGAAATGAACTGAGAAAATAATTCCATATACAATTACATCAAAAAAGTGAGGGTCGGATAAAGAGCTTCACAGACAAGGAAAAGCTAAAAGAGTTCATCACTACTCAACCAGTATTATATGAAATGCTGAAAGGTATCCTTTGAGAAGAGGAAGAAGAAAAAGGAAAGTAAAAATTATGAACAACAAATATATATCTATCAACAGGTGAATCTAAGAATCAAGTGAATAAAAAATCTGATGAACAAAATAAACTGGTGAACAGAATAGAATCAGAGGCATAGAAATGGAGTGGATGGACAATTTTCGGGGGTTAAGGGTGTTGGGGGTGCGTGAAGAGAATGGACAATAATTGTACACCTATGGATGAGGACAGTGGGGGGGCAAGGACAGAAGGTGAGGTGGGAACTGGGAGGAGGGGAGCTCTGGGGGGAAAAAGAGGAACAACTGTAATAATCTGAACAATAAAGATGAATTAAGAAAAAAAAGTACTTAAGAATACATTTAACCAAGGAAATGAGACCTGTACTCTGAAAACTATAAAACATTGATGAAAGAAAGTGTAAATGATACATATATAAAGTGGAGGAAAATCTTGTACTCACAGATTGGAAGAATTAATATTAAAATGTCCATACCACCAAAAGCAATATACAGATTCAATGCAATCTCTCTCAAAATACCAATAGTGACAATGGATAGAAGTGGGTAAATGATTTCATATTTTTTTCAGGTGCAATGCAATTCCTCTCAAAATACCAGTAGTAGTTTTTTTTACAGAACTAGAACAAGTAATCTTGAAATTTATGTGGAACCACAGAAGACTCCAAATAGTTAAAACGGTTTTGAAAAAGAACATCGAAGGCATCACACTACCTGGTTTCAAACTCTACCCCAGAACTCTAATAATCCAAACACTATGGTATCGGTGCAAAAACAGATACACAAATCAAAGGAACAGATTAGAGCCCAGGAATAAACCCAGGCTTATAAGGTCAATTAATCTACAACAGAGGAAGCAAGGACATACAATGACGAAAAGACATCTCTTCAATAAATGTCATTGGGAAAACTAGACAGCTACCTGAAAAAAAATTAAGCAGCTGGACCACTTTCTTACCCCACATACAAAAATAAACTCAAAATGGATTGGAGTGTTGTTAGACCAGAAACTATAATACTCTTAGGAAAAAATACCAAAGAGCTTAAGCACAGTTAAGGAAACCATTAACAAAACATAATGACAACCCACTGCATGGGAGATTTACAAATAATATATCTGATAAGAAGTTAATATCTAAATTATTTAAAGAACTTCTATAACTCAACATAAAAAACCAAATACTCTGATTAAAAAGTGGATAGAGGACCTAAATACACATTTTCCATATAAGACATACAGATGGTCAACAGACACATGAAAAGATGCTCAATGTCAATCAGGGAAATGCAAATGAAAACTAAATGAGGTATCACTTCAGATTGGCTATTATCAAAAAAACAACAAATACCCAAGTTACAAGTGTTAGTGAGAATGTGGAAAAAACCCTTGTGCATTGCTGGTGGGTTAGCTATCCGCTATGGGAAACAGTATGATGGTACCTCAAAAAGAACATGAGACCCAGCAATTCCACTGCTGATTACCTACCCACAGAAAATGAAAACGCAATCTACAGATTCAATGTAATCCTTTTCAAAATACCAATAGTGGCAAAAATCTGTACACTTTATATTCACACTAATTTGGAAGATATTTGCATTCCTATGTTCACTGTAGCATTATTCACAATAGCCAAAATATGGAAGGAACCTAAGTGTTTATTGATAGACAAGTGGATTGAGAAAATGTGGTAGACAGGGGAATGTTAATCATAAAAATGAAAAAGAAAAATTTTGCCATTTGCATCAACATGAATGGACCTAGAGCATGTTAAATGAAATCAAAGGACAAGTACTGTAATGATGTCACTTATATGTGAAATCTAAAATACCAAAACAACATGGAAACCCAGTCCTAGATACAGAGAATAAACTGATAGTTTCCAGAAGGGATGGGGATGAGAAGATGGGCAAAAAAACAGAAGGGTAGTAAGAGGTATGAACTTCCAGGTATAAGTAAGTCATGTGGATGTAACGTACAGCAAAGGGAATATAGTCAATATTATTGCAATAAATTTGTACAGTAACAGATACTAGATTTATCACAATATGATTATAAGGCATGGAAATGTTGAATCACTATGTCATACACCTGAAACTCACGCAATATGTCGATTATACTTTAATAAAAAGTCACTGCATTAAAAAAATACCTGGCATACTGTATTTGCTCATTAAGTGGATGATGGCTTTAGAATAATAAATTCATATACCCTGTGTTAGTAAGCCCTGTTTCATTGAAATAAAACTAGAAGCAGAAATTTGCATTAAAAATGATATAGTTTTCACAAAAGCAGCTCTCTCTCCTGAATAAACCGAGGATCAAGCATTAGATTCTCAGCTTCATCTTACATTTCAGCAAGCTTGAGAGTGTACATTTGAAATGGACACTTTTTGAGAAAGCCTTCATCATTATGCAGAATAATGGTAGCTTGATATTTTCCTCCCGGCTTTGTTCACAAGGACTTAAGTAGTTCTCTGAGTAGTAAAATAAATGTATCTGTGTTGTTATAAACAAGGCCACTTTCACTTTAGAAATGCAAACTGCTTTCATTGTGATCTTTTTAAAAATCATACATATGCCTAATTATTTTCACTCAAGGTATGTTGTATTAGGGGAACAAAAGATGGTAAAAAAAAAAGAAATCCTGGCAGATTTTGTCAAAGAAAGATATCCACAGGTAGATGGCTCCTCACACGCTCTCTGCACCATCTTTTAAGAGGTGCTCCCAGAAATGCCTGCAAGAGATTTCTGTAGAATAATGTTGCTCTTTTAAGTGAACAAATGTATTTCTGACGTTTTCTCTCTGAAGGTGTGCTTTCTAATGGCAAAAATGATAGAATTAGATGAAATTGCTGATGAAAGCCCAGGAACTCAGTTGGCAAACAGAACAAAGATGACAGAGCACAGACTTCAATCGTCCATAACGAACAGGCAACTGGCCGCCACTGACTGGTCTTCATTTCTGGGGTTTAAAAAAGTAACTAGATACCTCGAGCAGAAGAACATTATTCAGGGAGATGAAAGGCATCTTCACAGGGGAAAAGAGTGTTGTACAGATTTTCAAGAGGACATAGGAAGCTAAGTGAGACAAGCTAAATGGATAAAATCAATTCAGAAGAAATGCAAAATCGTTTGATTTTGCAAAAACATTTTAGTGCACAAATGTGCAGAACTTCACTGATTCACTATTGATTTTAATTAATCTAAAATGCTCATGAACTAAATTACACATCAGAATGATTTAAAAAATTTTAGTCATAAATGTAAAATTGGGGGCGAGTGCTAAATTGTTCTATCTACCTCTGAAAAAGAATGAAACAAACATTACACACTTTAATAGAGGCATGACAGAGAGATTAACCAAAGAACATATATGCATAACCCATGAACACAGACAACAGTGTGGGGTGTAGGTTGGATGGGGACCCATCTGTAATACTGTAAACAATACAAAAATAAAATTCTAACATTTAAATGTGAAAAGAAAACATGAAAATTCCTTTTGTAAGTGAAACCATACTTAAGCTATGTAAATAAAGTTTATAATTTCAAAGAACTTTGTGCTAAATCTCACAACCAGTATTGGCTTCTAATACCTGTTTGGCCCTTTTCTAACTGTGTGAACTTGGCCAAGTTATTTACCTTCCTGTGCCTTGGTTTTCTCATCTATAAATTGGGTCCTTTGTCATCAAATTATTGTAATAAATAGGATGTGCCTAAAAAAGGTACTGGGAGATAAGGGCTTTACAATTTATAGTAATTATAATTAGTTACCATTATGAGCATTAATCCATCAATAGCATGGATAACTATTTCTTTAGCTTGAATTTATTTGTAAAATGGGATATTGATGAATTTTAGTTTTTCCCCCCAAATTAAGTACTTCCCAAGTTAAATGCAAACTATTCTCTTTTTCTATGCAGAATTCCACTTTAAAGATACTCATTATCTATTAGGAATTCTTAGATTTTTGCCTCTTAACTTACGCACAAACTTTAAATACTAGTTAGCCTAAAAAGGGTAGGCAGAATATAAGAAATGATCAATTGTCACTCTATCAGGAGTCCTCAAACTTTTTAAACAGGGGGCCAGTTCACTGTCCCTCAGACCATTGGAGGGCCGGACTATAGTTTAATAAAAAACAACTATGGAGAGAACCAAGATGGCTGCATGAGGTATATACCTAAATCCGCAGCCTCCACAACTATATTTTTAAATACAGCTATACAGATAAATGGCCATCCTCCAGAACCAAGGGAGGGGAGGCTTTGCAACCAGAAGGCAAGAGAAGGAGTGCTTTGAGACTGAGTGGAAGCTTCCTGCGCCAAAACGGAAAGGTACCGAGGGACGCGCGGAATGGAGGCGGCGGCGCAGAGGCGTGGGTGAAGGGGAGCAGCGGCTGCACTCGGTCGGGTTCGTGGCTAGAGAGGAGATTGTGGACTCCCGGGGTCGCAAAGAGTGCGGTGCAGGCTGCAGGGCAGCGGGGCTGAAGACTAGCGATTTTCTGCCAGTGCCGTTCGCAGGAGTCACTGGTGCGGAGATTTGGGAACTGAAAGGCGCGCGCAGACTCAGCCGCGGAAAAGCAGCCATTGTGGGCTGCTCCGCCCTGAGACCCCGCCCCACCCCACCTACAACCCCGCCCAAGCTGTGTGCCTGCCAGCCTGCAGCCAGGGCAGAACTCCAAAAGATCCAAACCCCAAACAACAAGGAGAAAAGCCCGCAGATCATTTCCTCCCAGTGATACCTCCCAGTGATAACTACAAGACTATGCACCCAGCCTTCAAAGGCATACAACAAGAGTGTCCACCCCAGGTGATTGGGGAGGCTGAACCACTGGGCCCTATAGGACACCTAACACAGAAAGCCAGAATGCAGAGACTAAGAAGCAAATCACAAAAGACAGAAATGGAGGAATGCAAACGACTGGATATAGAGTTCAAAACCACGGTTATAAGACTTTTCAAGAATATTCTAGAGACTGCCGATAAATTTAGTGAGACCCTCGAGCATATGAAAAAGAACCAGCTAGAAATTAAGCATACACTGACTGAAATAAAGAATAACATACAGAGA
>PVJC01029278.1:0-22021 GCA_004026665.1 Murina feae
TTGGTCTGGAGCCCCTGCTCACACGGCCAATGCCCACCATGTTCTGCTCACTCCCCCTGGTGGTCAGCCCATGTCATAGCGACCAGTTGTTCGGTTGTTCCACCATTCAGTTTATTTGCATATCAGCGTTTTATGTATATAGACTAGAGGCCCGGTGCATGAAATTCGTGCACAGAGTGGGAGTGGGGGGTGAGGGTGGTGTCCCTCAGCCCAACCTCCACCCTTTCCAATCTGGAACCCCCTTAGGGATGTCCAACAACCCATTTAGGCCCAATATCACCTGGGATCGGGCCTAAACAGGCAGTCAGACATCCCTTTCACAATCCAGGACTGCTGGCTCCTGACCTCTCACCTGCTGATTGCCCCTAACCACTCCCCTGCCAGCCTGATCAATGCCTAATTGCTCCTGTGCCAGCCTCACTGCCCCTAACTACTCTCTCCCTGCCAGGATGGTCCCCCACAACTGTCCTCTCCTACAGGCTTGTGTCCCCCCTCAGCTGTCTTCCCTTGCAGGCCTGGGTCCCCCCCAAATCTTCCTCCCCTGCAGGTCTGGGTCTCTCTCAACTGCCCTCCCTTGCTGGCCATCTGTGGTGGCCATCTTTGACCACATGGGGGCAGCCATCTTGTGATGGTCAATTTGCATATTACTCTTTTATTAGATTAGATAATATAATTAAAACTTCACACAACCTGAAGGCCATAAAGAGTTTAGAATCAATTAAAATAATTTGGAAACCAGGAGCTGTGAAAGACACAGAAATAAATTTATTGGCTGCCCTTCCCCTTCCAACTGTCCAGGAGCACACTGGGTTTGGCAGCCTGGGAGCAGATAAAGGGTCTTCCAATAGTTCACTTTTAAATGAGTATAAATATTGGTTTTAATATGCTCTTTTAAAAATAAGAATAAATGATGGAATTGAATAAAAATTCAAATAGTTCAAAATTGTAAGGAAGAGCAATTTGTATAGAAAATGTGCTTATTAATCCACTCTCAGAAAAGCCATCTTTATGGATCTCTGTCAAAAGCATTGGCCTTACCTGAAGGTACAGCAAGCTGGTGAGGGGACTATATTCCTGACAGTAAGTATGTTTTTAAAACATAATGAGTGAATAAAAATTCCTCTTGGGAGAAAAATGAGAATGAGTTAGACCTTTTGTTGTAGGATTTAAAAATCATGTGCATTTGTTTATTTTCACTTGGAGTCCTTACTTTGTAGGAGCACAGTTTGAATTTATATTCTTCACTGATTGGAATGAGCTTAAGATTTTTATAAATTTAGACAGCCACAAGGAGACTCTTCCACTACTCCGGAAGGCAGTGGAAATGATTTAAACATTTTAGAGCGAACTGACAAGGGATGACATCATTCTTTTGAGTTAAAAATCACTTTTTATTTTTCAGACTATAAATTACATTATGTAGGAACACAATTGTCCCAGAATATTTTTGAAGAGACACTTTTATTATATTGATTGATTCCACTTAGCATCAATGCAGAATAAATAAAAACTCAATTTTGTCTAAGCTTGGGCTTAGTCTGTGAATTATTTCTTTATTCCCCACTAGCATAAAATTTACTTATACCAGCTGTATTAATGCAAACATAAGAGCTTTATTCTTCAGAGAGGTTGGCTTCATGAACTAAATTTAGAGACATTTTTCAGTTTATCTCATGAGTAATGATGCTATTAAAAAAAAAACCATACAGAAGCAAGGAGACTTTATGTTCACTTTGGCTTAACCTTACTTGAAAATGTGTACTTAGTGGTAGAACAGGTATATGCTAGCACTTACTTAGCAACTTGAAAACAAGGACTAGAAGCTTTCATTTTTCAAGGATGCCTCTCTGATGAGTTTGTAGAATCTTAAGTGCACCTTTATAATGTTACTGAAAAAAAGGACCCTGATTTTTTTTTCTACATGTACTTTAAACTTGCAGATGGATTCTCACTTCCACCCCTTTAAATATGATCAGTTCTAAGTGTTTGAGTGAATCAAATTTCTTGTGGTGAGTCGAAAGCACATAAAAGTAAGTGCTGACGTTTTTTCTGGAAAATAAAATTAAACAGGTATTTGTTTTCTAATTTACAACCAATCTGCATTTACCACCACCCCCACCTTAGCCTTCTCTTACTTTTTAATTTTATCTCTGTTCTCTTAATCTTAACATTTTAATATCATCTTTACTGTTTGTTTGTATTTTGATATTTTTAATGGAAGTGAGAAGTACAGCATATCCTATATAATAATAGACAAACATGCAAATTAGCCCTCACTCCACTATACTAAGTCATGCCCACTGGCCACGCCCATCAGCCCATCCAGAGTGATATGCACATTAACCCAACAAAGATGGAGGAGGCCAGAGCCCAGATACTTGAGTTGCAGCCACAGCTACCATGCAAGCATCCAGGCTTGGCCACTCCAGGCCTGTTGGAGACTCAGAAGGCAGGGGAGACAGAGAAGACTGGCTCCAGTGCCTGAGGCTAGCTTCCACCGGGAGTTGAAGAAGCTGCCTGTCTGTGATCTCAGTCCGCTGCTGGAGAAGCCACTTGCCTGCCATCACGGACAGGCTGCTTCTCCCCCCATGCCTGTGATCACGGACAGGATCGGGCCTAAGCCAGAAGGTGGACATGCCCTAAGGGGTACCAGACTGCGAGAAGGCACAGGCCGGGCTGAGGCGAGGTTCCCCCCCGCCAGTGCACACATTTTGTGCACTGGGCCTCATATATATATATATATATATATATATATATATATATCCATAATATTTTAAAGAATCACATATCTCCATAATAATATCTCTCTACCTTTTATTTCTTTCCATGACTTTCCTTTTTCTTCCTTGTCACATAGTCTTTCAACTTGAAAGACCTCTCAGCATCACACCACTCTAGCAAATCCAAAGGGGTTTCCATAATTCTCTGTGATGGGCTGCATAAATTGACAAAACCAGGTTAACATGAAGCTGAGGACTGAATTGTAGGGGAAGAAGGAACATTAGGAAACAGCTACTGATTGAGTCATTAAATATGTGGTGGGGAGGAGGGCTTGTTGAACCAGTTGTTTGATTATTGACCTAATAATTCACTTTCTATGGAGTGGAGTAGACAAAGTCTATGCTAAGCTTTCACTGCCCCCCCCCTTTTTTTTGCCCCATAGTTTTGCTAAAGAGTAGGGGCCTCTACCTGTCTATTTATCGCAGGTTTTTCTGATTTTCGATTCTGAAACTTGATTGGTGGCAGATTCTACTGTAAGATGAACTTCGCTATCTTGTTTCTCAGAGTAGTATCACATTTCTTCTTATGGTATTTCAGAAGGGATGTCAATCCAACAGCATTGATTTTCTCTATTATCACAGTCATGACTGGGTGGTTACTCTAAATTATGTATCATTACTCTGTAGGCTGATGCTGAATTCTACAAAGAATTTTATTTTATATTTTCCAAATAAAAGATTTGAATAAAGATGGTAAATAAAATTAGAAAAAAAAATCATCCACTACGTATTTTTTAAGATATTCCAGCTCCCTAGTTCTTAGGAGCATGTAATTGAAGGTATATTGTTCCAAACCGAATCAATGCATTGCTGTAGAAAAATAAGCAGTAAACTTTGTTTGTTATGCAAATATGCAATTTTATGCATATTGTCTACTTTGTTGTTCCCATAATCAGAAGACAACAGAAGGAAGGACACAGATCACTAAAAAATACAAGACAAATTAGTCTCAAACATACAGACAAATAATTGAGTTAAAATTTCACCAAACTTGTCTGCCTTTCTATGAGATATGAATAATATGACACAAAATGAATAAAATTTGCATTTATTATCACTTCCTATAAATTATTTAGAATTATAGAATTTTAGGAATTAAATAGACATTATTGATCTGTCCAATACCCTATTTATATACCCTTATTTTTCACTTGAAGAAATCCTGTATATTAGTAAAAATACACATAAGTACATGCAGTGAAACTTGGGTGCCCATGGAGAAGCCCTACAAATGCCCGGACATTCTAAAGTTTACAAATATGCATTGAGGTCCTGAAGGCACAGAGATTAACAAACTCGTCCAAAGTGGTACAGGTTGGCAGTGGCAGAGCTGACTAAAACCCACCTTTACTGATTCCCATTTTTATTCCCCTTTTAAAACTTCAAGTGTGGTATTTGCAAGGCTACTGAATTATTAAATTACTGTGTTGCTTTAGTGGGGAAGGACAGGGATTTGACCTCTTAAGAAAGCTAAATTTTTACCGTGACTGCCATGAGGGCCTAGAACATCACATTGGGTGAATTGGCTGTAGGTGTGGGTACTGGTCTAACATCTTGTTTGTCACTTTCATGGCAACAACTGCAAAGAAATAGAAGGTGATGGGTTTCAATGCATTTTACAAACTCTAGGAGATCCAGGCATTTGTGGATATGAAATGGATGTGTAATGGAGCTAAGAAAACCAGTCCTCCACAGATTTCGGGAAGCTCTGTGGTCAGTCAAGCCGGGATGCTCCCTCCCAAAGAAGAGTCTTTTCAAGGAAGTGAGGGGCTCCCCACAGTTCATCCTGGGGAATGAGGAGTACAGCTGATTGGTGGTTAGGGGGAGTCTAGCCCTGTGGGTTGAAAGCAGACGTGTCAGTGTCAGTGCCAGACTTCACCTGAGCCTGAGGGAGCACTGCTTCCCGGGCACCTGCACCAGCTCTTTCCATGTGACCTGACACTTCACCGGCTGAGCTCCGAGCAATGGGCTCTAGAATCAGAGAGTAAAACCAGAAGGTAACGAAGGGCTTGTTTCACTTGATTTCTCCAAACGGCGTAGTCGGCTCATGGGGGCTTGGAGCTCTGTGGCAAGAGGCTGCTGGGGAGACTGGGATGCAGGGTGGAATGTAGGCCCAGCAAAGCCAGTTCTTTAAGTTTTCATGATAAGCTAGAAATTCAAGGTTTGTTTTATTTTTAAAATGTGAGATCTATTGGCTTTTAAATATTTGCAACTAAGTTAAAGTTTTAAAGTAGTGTGAGTGTCAAAGTAAATAATCCACTGGCCAAATTGCCATAACTTTGCAAGTTTTGTTGTAGGGTGGCTATTTGGGACTCTGGGGGAAAAGGGCCTCCCTCATTTCCTCAAAGAGATACGGAATTCAATGGTCAGGGATGGGTCCCTAGTACCAGATTAGCCCAATGTGAAGTCAAAGTTGAGACTTGCTCATTCAATTCTCGATGCTAAAGGGCCATACAAAAGTCTCCCCTCGCTGCCTTTTCTCCTACAATCTCCTTAGGTAACTATAGAGCCACGACATCAACAACTCCCTCTACCTGTGTTTTTCCAACTTAAATGTGGGTAAGAACCACTCAGGAGCTTATTAGAATACATACCACTGAATTCCACTGCAGGAGACTGATCCAGGAGGTGGGCTTGTTGTAGTGTACCCCACGAATCACACAAAGACGCCTCAAGAAGTCGAATTAGGAGTCACATTTATTGCAAATCCGGGACCAGCAGGGGGCAATGCACCGCAAATCTCGCAGTGATAATATATCTGCAACACAATATTTATATAGGCAAAAATCACAAGGTATCGATTACATCTTTGGGTTTGGAATGAGGAACCTGGTTTGCAAAAAGCAGTTACAAAAGCAGAATTGAGCATGTTAGTTAAATTATAGTTTTGGGTTTCTAGATCACTGAATCAATGGAAACACATTGCCTAGAGCCATGGGTCTCATGACCCCTGAGTTGACAGGAACGCATTATCTGGAACCATCGAGCCTTATGACCACTGAGTCAACTGGAACGCGTTATCTGTAGCCATTGAAGTATTTTAGGGTGATTGTGCTGCCCTGGTTCTCAGGGTGGTTCACGGAAGAATGTACTTTCTAAAACCAGAGAGATCACAATCAATGGGATATTCAAACTACCAACAGTGAGGATTTAATCGATTGGGAATTAAACTACAATTTCTTCCTGAGATGATTGCTACCATACTTCAGGCTCTGGAGCTTGCTTTTCACACCCACCTTAGTTTACTGTAACACAGATGGTATGGAGAACACACTTTGGAAACACTGACTCATCAGTGCTAGCTGGTGGCTGGCACATCTGTTGTTTCAGCCCTGGTTTTGTGCCTAAGTTAGATATCTGTATATACAACAGCCTCCTAGAAATATTCACCATCTTTACCTGGGTATCTGCAAATTATCACCGTCTAATGGTGGACTCATAAGATTATAATGGAGCTGGAAATTTTCTATCACCTAGTGACATAGCCATTGTAATATAATAGTGCAATACATTGATCAGGTGTTTGTGGTGATGCTGGTGTAAAAAACATACTCCACTGCCAGTCATATAAAAGTGTAGCAGATATAATTATGTGCAGTACACAACGCTTGATAATAATAACAAGTGACTGTTATTGGTTAATGTATTAACTATAGTATACTTTTATTGTTATGTTAGACCAGTGGTTCTCAACCTTCCTAATGCCTTGACCCTTTAATATAGTTCCTCATGTTGTGGTGACCCCCAACCATAAAATTATTTTCGTTGCTACTTCATAACTGTAATTTTGCTACTGTTATGAATCATAATGTAAGTATCTGATATGCAGGATATATTTAGGTGACCCCTGTGAAAGGATTGTTTGACCCCCAAAGGGGTCGTGACCCACAGGTTGAGAACTGCTGTGTTAGACTGTACTTTTTCTAGTTATAAACAAAAGTGTGCTGTAAAACATTATGCTGTGTTATGACAGCAGCAGCCTCAACATTTCATGTTCTCTGCATCTCTTGATTGCATCATTTTCTTGTGGTTGATTTAATCTAAGCACAGTACAGTAACATGCTGTACAGGCTTGTAGGCTATAGGCTATCCATCTAGAATTGTGTAAGTACACTCTGTGATCCCCACACAATGATAAAATCACCTAATTATGCTTCTCAGAATATATCCCTGTCAAGTGGCAATGACTGTATTTTCATTCAAAGTCTGCACAAAGACTTACATACATTCTTTATTTTATGGAAATACATCATGATTGACCAAAGTTGCTCAAGCCAGAAATCTGCATACACACCTTTGGTGAGTAGGGACTAGTATTTAGGGTGCAAGGAGCATGGGGAACCAGCACGCCCACCAGATAAATGCTTTGCTACCCAACCTTTGCAGTGGCTGCTCAGTTACTCTACCTCGGCTTTCTGAGTATAATCCAGATCTTCTGGGACAAGTCAATAACAACAATCCCTTTATTTATGGAGGTTTACTCTATGCCAGGTACTCTGTTTCACATGTATAAATTCAATCTTTTCTTAAAGCCACTGAATCCAGAGTTTGGCATCTCAGCACCCCGAGAATAGATATGCTCCCCATATTTCCAATTGCCAGACCCTCTGCTTCAAAATTGGTAATGCCATCTTTCCCACACTGATATCACCCACAAAACCACAAACCCCAGAGTCTAGGGTCACTGCTATTGTTTTCTATTCATGATTCCAGGGACAATGGTGGCTGGCTGAATTGGAATCCTATTTACCATGTCTCCTTAGCAGTAAATCAGGCTGCGGCCAACCCTACAACAATAGAGTGCTAGAGTCAGAAGGGCATTCAGAGATTGTCTAGTCCAATTTCCTTCTGTTACAAGCCTTGGAAAGTGAGGTCTGGAACCATAAAGTGATTTGCCAAGGGTAAGAGAGGAGGAGTAGGGTTGAAGATGGGGATCACACCTCAGTTTTCTGTTTTCATGTCCAGTACTGTATGCAAGCCCCACTCCAGGGGAGTTAACATGACACTGGGGATTTTTGTTGTGTATTTTCTGTGTCTGCCTGCACTCAGTGCCTGGAGTGTAATGATTGTGAATAGATACACCATGGGTGCATTTGTCTATGGTCGGTTGGCAATACAATGACCAGAATTCCTCTTTGATATAAAGAACTGAGATGATATTAGAGGAAGACTATGTTTAATGCAGTATGTAGACTGTTTAGCACCCCTAGTAAAAATGCAATGGAGGAAATAGACATAACGCTGTCCAGCAAGGAACTAGCTTAATTATTCTGCATATATGTCTCCTGCCACGGCTACCTGTTCTAAAATTATGACCCGTATCTTTCTCAATGCTCAGATCTTTCCTTCTTCCTCCTTTCCTTCTTTCCTTCCTTCCTTCCTTCCTTCCTTCCTTCCTTCCTTCCTTCCTTCCTTTCTTCCTTCCTTCCTTTCTTCCTTCCTTCTTTCTTTCAAATATATTTTTGTTGATTTCAGAGATGAAGGAAAGGGAAAGAGAGATAGAAATATCAATGATGAGAGAGAATACTTAACTGGCTCTCTCCTGCATGCCCCACACTGGGGATCTAATCTGCAGCCCAGGAATGTACCCTGACAGAGAATTGAACCATGACCTCCTGATTCATAGGTTGATGCTCAACCACTGAGCCACACTGGCTAAGCCAAATTCTTATTTCTTAATTACATGTCTCTCTGAAATAATATCGTTATGCACTTGTCTTTATCAGCTGAGCATTCATGAGAAGAAGCTACATGAAATCATGGATTTAATCTTTTTCACCATCATATTTCTGGGACCTGGAAGTGTCCAAAATAGTAGATCTTCCTTGAAGAGATAGTTTAACATTTTGCAATGTTAAACTTGAATAACATGCAACACTTTGACATTCAGAGGCCTAATAATCCCCCCAAAATAGAAGCAAAACAAAAACCCAGCACTGTGCACTGATAGAGTCATAATGTGAGAAATTCCGATAACATTGTTTGGAGGAATATTTACCAAAAAACAAACAAAAAACAAAACAAAACCAAAAACAAATAATCTCTGGCATTAAGTAAATGATTTCTGGTATTTTTACTCATAATGGAGGAATAGCTCAGTACTGTAAGCCAAATTATGACATTTAGACAGGGGATATTTGTTTATTTATGAATATAATTGGTTAAATAGTGTCTCCCCTCACCCCCAATTCATGTTTACCAGGACCTCAGAATGTGGTTTTATTTGAAAATAGGGTCTTTGAAGATATAATTAGTTAAGGATCTTCATCCTGGAATTGAAGTGGGTTCTAAATCCAAAGGCTCACATTTTCATGAGGGAAAGCAGATGGAAATTTGAACACAGAGACACGGAAGAGAAGATTACATGAAGATGGAGGTAGAGATTGGGGTGATGCATCTAAAGGCAGGGAACACCAGGAGCCAGGAGAAGCTTAAAGAAGCAAGGAAGGATTCTCCTCTAGAGCCTACTGGCACTTTGATTTCCAGCCCACTCCTTGCCTCTGCGAGAAAGCACATTTCTGTTGTCCTAAGCTGCTGTTTTTGGTAAATTTCTGTTGTTCTAAGCCACTGATTTTGGTAAACTTCTGTTGTTAAAAGCCTCTGACTTTGGTAATCTGTTATGGCAGTCTAGGAAACAAATACAGTGAGGACAGGAGATATTTGCTGACTCCTAGATAGGAGGATAGGTAGATTGTGCCAGACATAAATCAGTCTACAGTACTTTGAAGTTAAGTATTATAATACCTAACACATGTAAGTGTTCATGATGAGAAGATAATGAACACTCTCTGTGGAGCTCATTCTTTAAATGACATCCTGAAACTCAGAAGAGTGGGCCATCCTCGCTGAGCAGCTGGGATGTAGAAAGGAAAAGACCCAGACACTAAAACAAGGCATGCCAAGCCCCTTCCTCGTTTCTTCATGTGAGCTAGGAGATGGGGGTGGAGTGGGGAGGATTGCTTCTCCTAACCCTCGAGTCAGCTGTGTCGAATAGTCCTTCCAGCCTATGGATACATGAAAACATGATCATCATCTTCAAACATTTTAACTGAATCATTTTAACCTCTTATTGCTTGAAATTTCTGTGCCAAGTTTTTATCTCCCATGTTACCTTCCATGTTATCTTTCATTTTACCTTCCATGTTACCATTCCTCTGCTCCCACCTCTTACTTCTAAAATGGCTGAAACAGAGAAATCTGTCCTCAACAACCTGGCTTTCCTGTCTTCCCCAAAAGGCATATCTCACTATCCTATACTATCCACCCCTGCAAATGGACTACAGCACTCCTGCTCCTTCTGGCTTCTTTTGTCAGCTGCTCCCCCTACTTTTCCTCCTAACCTCCTCCTTGCATCTCTGCCCTGCCTCAGCCATGTTTGTTGGGAACCCTCTGGGTAATGAGCCCTGGTTTTGTGCTGTGCCCCTTTGCTGGGAATTTTTTCTTTTCTTTCTCTCCTGTTTATCTAAATTCTCTTTATCTCTCAATGTTTGCTTAAGCTTCTTCTTCCATCTAGCCTTCTTTTATTTTTTTGGTGGAAGAAAAAATTAGTTTACTTAAGATAAGGTGACCAGACGTCCCGCTTTTGGCAGGACAGTCCTGATTTTTAACAATTTGTTCCGAGTCCCGTGGTGTTTTAAAAAAGTCTCGGTTTTTGGAAAGAATGCACGACAAGCTAGGGAACGGCAGGAGAACGGGAAGGGAATATACGGTTTTCGGTGGCCATGTGGCTGTTTAGCCAGGATATGAGTTTTATATTATTTTTGTTAATTTTGTAATGTTAAACTTTAATAATAACAAATAATTGTTGAGAACTGATTATCGAGAACTGCTTATCAAAATTTGCATTGTTGATCAGTTGTTAGAATTTGACCACCATTGTTTGGACTTAATGAACAATGGCATTTTTTGGGATTGGCAACGATTAAAACATTTTGTAACTGTCTCTCAGATGATACACATCATACTGCGTGCTAGTAAGCTAGTTAAACAAGTGATGTCATTACAAATCAGCTATTCAGATAATTTAGGTAAGTAATTTATTTATTTCATAAATACATAAATTTTCTTGAATTTAGCAGACAGTACTCATATTATCTATATTTTATAGTGGCGGCAAAAAGTCTAGCACCAGCCTTGAAAGTGACACTTACGACTTATGTTACGGCAAATTCAGAGGAAAAATAATACAAGTTAGTATTGTTATTATTTAGAAAGAAATATAGGATTAAAATTAAAATTAAAATAATAACGCGCTGTCCTTACCAGGAACTAAGGCTGCGACTGAACGCGTTTTTTCTACGGTAAATAAAGTGTGGACATCAGAAAAATCACAATTAAGTGTTGAGACTTTGAAAGTCATTTTATGTGTGAAATATAATTTAACAAATTCTTGTGAAAAATTTCATGACCTTTTTAAACAACAACAGCAATCTGCTAAAAAAAGATTCACTCAAATGAGAACTATGCCAAAGAATAAACTAATACTATACATAATTTTATTTATTATATTTGTAAATTGTACTTATGTTGAAATTTAAAAAAATATATTACAATACTATTTTTGCGTTCTATGAAAAGTTTTGTTGCTCCATATAGACCAAATTTTTAATCAAGAACCCCCGGTAGGGAGAGGCAGATGGGAGGAGGCTATAATAGGGAGCAGGGACGGTCCAACCCCAGAGCCACGCAGTCCAAGCGGGAGCATGAGCTGTGGTGTGAGAGGATGAATCCAGAGAACAAGGCGGCGCTGGAGGCGTGGGTCAGGGAGACGGTATCCGCCTGGTGCAAGTCAAGGGGCAGAGGAAGTGCGGCGGGCCACCCCAGGCTGGTGGTTATCGGTAGGCTGCCCCAGGGCGTGTATGAGCACCAGCTGATCCCACTGTTCCATGAGTTGCGCCTGATGATGACTTTCAGCGGCCTGAACCGGGGCTTCGCCTACGCCCGCTACAGCTCAGGGCGCGGGGCCCAGGGCGCGGGGCCCAGGGCGCGGGGCCCAGGGCGCGGGGCCCAGGCCGCCATCGCACGCTGCACAACTACCCTCTTCGGCCCTCCTGCCCGCTGCTCCGGTGCCTCAGCACTGAGAACTGCCAGAAGCTCGAGCTGAGTGTGGACGGGCTGCCCCCTCCCTCCCCGCCCTCCCGCTGCTCGCGCTGCAGCCGCTGGGTCCCGGCCTTCAGGAGGCGCTGCTGCGGCCCAGCCCCAGAGGGCTGGCGCTCACGCGGATGGCACTGCGCAAGTTCAGCTGGCACTGCTCAAGTTCAGCTCGCACTGCTCAAGTTCAGCTCGCACTGCACCGTGCAGCGGCCATGGCCAAAAAGGCCCTGATGGAAGGGCAGTCACGCCTCTGTGGAGAGCAGGTGGCTGTGGAGTGGCTCAAGCCAGGTGTGAAGCACCGACTCCTCCAGCAGCTGGTGGGTCCCTCGCTGAGGTGCCTACAGTCAGAAGGCAGAGGGTTGGCCCTAGCGAGGGACAAGCTAGCGTCCCAAGGGGCTCGAACTGCCTTGCAGCTGCTGTGCCAACGGATGAAGCTGGGTAGCCCAGCGTTCCTCACCGAGTGCTTGGGCACAGGCCCTGCTGGCTGGCACCACTTCTGGTACCAGGTGGTGATCCCTGGGCATCCAGTGCCCTTCAGTGGCCTCACCTGGGTTGTGCTAACCGTGGAAGGGCAGGATGGGCATGAGGTGGCCGAGGATGCTGTGTCTGCACGGCTGCTGGAGGCGCTGGGTGAGCCTGGGGCCAGCCCCCTTCCATCTTCTGGGGCAGTGAGTGAGTCTGGGGCCAGTGTCCTGTGGTCTGCTGGAGCTGAGGCGGGCACCGTGGTAAAGCAGTAACCCCATCCTCTACAGGAAGCCTGAACAAGTCTGCAGAACCTGTGTCAGTCCCTACCCCAGCAGGTCTGGGCAGCCACCGACCTGATCCCCAAAAAAGGGAGCATGGGCCCTGCCCTAGGCCTGACACAGCCTCCCAGCCGGGGCATGGCCCCAGAAGCACTTGGAGACAGCTCGGATTTGGCTGTTGTGGTGAGGGACCCTGCACTCTCTCCCCCAGCCCAGTGTATTCCTTGGCCTTTCTCTGTGTGACACACACACTCTGCCTCCTCCCACAGCTTAGCATGAATCTTCACTTATTTTCTTGATTTGTCTTTGTTTTTATTTGGGGGATGGCTGAGCCAAAGGGTCAGAAACCTGCCTTTTGTCCCCACCACTTGGTGTTTTGGTTTTGGTGTATGTGTACTGTTGGTTTGTTTTTCTATGCTGGTTGTATTTATATTAAACCCCCGGTTGGTGTAAAAAAAAACAACCTGGCTGGGGTAGGGGAGGACTTGGGAAGGTCAAGGGGGGTGGAGGGGGGAAAGAGACATATGTACTACTCTTTGTAATATTTTTAAGTAATAAAAACAAAACAAAACAAAACAAAAAACCCGGTCAGTGGTGTCCCGCTTTACCAATGTTAAAATCTGGTCACCTTAACTAAGAGTGTGTGGTAGCTTGAGAAGATGGGGGACTCTCATCACAAAGACCATATTACTACCTCAGTGCAGGCAGAGGTTCTTCTGAGTGGGGAAGGGGAAAGCAGAACAAAGCAACCAGCGGGTTGTGGCTCTCTGTGCCTGTGCGAGCTAACACCGTCCGCTCAGGTAACCATCTCGGAGCCGGTCAGGCGTTCCATCTGGCCTTCTACAGCCATTCCTAAGGATAGTTTTATTTCTCCATTTCAAAGTTCTGTAGCCCTCATGGTCAGTACAATGCTTTCTGCCCTAATCGTACGTCACCTTGTATTGCTATTCACGGTGACGATAAGCCAACTCTTGTCTGCTCATTGAGAGCATGAGTTTCCAGAGGAAACGGACGTGCTGTATCCATCTATGAAACCTCAGCACCTTGCAGGGCATCGGATATATTTATTGATTGGGTGGTGGATCTAGTACTAACTTTACATGAAATGAAGGCTCTTGAAGGCCAGCATATTTTTGTGTTCCCTCAAATCAAGTCGGCCCCCCTCACCCTTGGGCTAGGCCTATCAAAACTTGTCTAAGTTGGTCTTTTGGAAACAGAAGAAGGATGAAGACCAATTGTTTTAGGATAAACCAAGCAAAAAGAAAGAAAAGGTCAAGGCAAAACAGAACAAAGGCCAATTTGCTATTTAAAACCAGCAGTCAGATTCCTATGGATGAAGTCATCACCAGTGTCCGTGGAACCCTGCTCCCGGGAAGTCAGGCACTGGCAGTTCCTCGGCCTCTCATATGCAAGAGCCTGTGGGGCAGAGGAGAAGGCAAGAGGCTGAGAAAGGAACCGAAGGGACTGGGCAGTGGAGCAATTGCCCTCTCTGTCACCACAAAAGGAATTTGACAGAATTGCTGCATTTATGCGGATGCTTCAGGACAGGTAGGTCCATGTATGAGACGGAGCTGATGCTGGCCACCAAGCCACTGATGGCTCTCCTGCTCTGACTGCTAGCTCACGTGTTTGCATGGCTCCTTTAATTTAAAAACTGCCCAGAAAAATTCCTTTGCCTAGTCATTTGTACGCTAAAGTGAAAGCTTGGTGAATCAGCCCTTTGGTAAAGAAAACTCTGGGACATGCAGCATATAAGCAGGGCAGGGATTAGATGAACCATAATGATGACAAAAAGAGAATTTAGGAGAACTTAATATGTATCAGAAAAAATGCTAGAAGTGTAACATTATTTATTTATTTGTTTTTCTTTCTTTTTTTTCCACAGTCCAATCTATTTTTATTTATTTATTTTTTTAAATTTTGTTTTATTGCTTAAAGTATTACAAACAGTATTAGGTAAGTCTCCATTTTTTTCCCCCTTGACCTTCCCCTCTTCTCTCCTCCCCTCCAGTGTCTTGTGTCCATTGATTAGGCTTATATATGCATGCATACAAGTCCTTCAGTTGATCTCTTACCATCCCCACCCCACCCAACCCCCGTCCTCCCAGCCTTCCCGCTGTAGTTTGACAGTCTGTTCGATGCAGCTCTGCCTCTGTGTCTATTAAAGTGTAACATTATTTAATCTCTCTGCAATCTCTGAGGCAGGTACTGTTACTGTACAGAGAGGTTAAGTAATTTGCTTAACATCACATCACTAATTTGTGGCAGAACCAGGATTCCTGAACACAAGCTCTAGTATTCCAAGCAGTAGACATGTGATGACCATCTTTTTCCATGCAAAATCCAGGACATGTGACCTCAAGTATATTAGTGTCCATTGGGTACAATAGGACTGGATTTTTGCAGTTAGGACTTGAGGAAAATCTGACCAGTAGAGTCAATGGCCTTTAAATATCAGAAGAAAATGTTCAAATTTCTATTCTTGCCTCTTTGGAAATAAGGAAATTACACCGTTTATATTTGGGACATGCCATTAGTATCATCCTGATTGACCTATTGGAACTTAAAAATAATTTTGCTGGAGTCAGTCACTGAGTCACTGATGAAAGTATTTCCTGATTGACTTGGTAGAGGTTATTGAAGCTTCCAGCTATAGTTTCCTTTGCTTTAAAAGGGTCATTTAGAGAAGATACGTTTTGCTCATAATTCAAAAATTTTCACCAATTTTTGAAATGTATATTGAGCTTGTCTTTTTTTAAACAGAGTATAACTATATTATATTAATCTATTGAGATATGTGAGATGAACAGAAAAACATCATCTCATGTAGTTATTTCTAATTATTTGTACTGTTGGGAGATATTTTATAAAGGAACTATATATAAACAAGACACATTTTAAGCCTGTCTGAAGGGTTGACTTTGTATGTGGAGGGGGAGTAGGAAGCTATTTGGAGAGTGTAATTTGAAAGTTTCCTACCTAAACTATTTTTACCATTGTCCTGACACTGTCTGAAACTGAGGCTAATTTGCTGAGTTCTTTTTACAGAAAAGAAACAAAACTGAGTTAAAACATGAATGGGATAACTGGGAGATCTGAAGCTCTGCCATCTTGGTTTCTTTGTGGGGCTTCTATCTATACTATTTTAATTTATTTGTTGACTTATTTTTATACCATTTTTAAACACGGTGGCCAACACTGGAGATGGTTAATTTCTTGAATAAGCAATCACCATCTGTGTACTGGCTGATACATTTTGATCCTAAGGAAAGTTTTCATGGAATAGTATGTTTTGATAGGAAGGAACAATGGCCTTTATTGAACACCTATTATATACCTACCACTATACAGCTGCCTGCCATGCATTAGGGCATTTAAAACTCTTTCCTCAAATGTAAACATGGAAGTGATAGTAATAGCATCTGCCTCACAGGTCTATTTCAGAGATGAAATGTTTTACTAGATGAAATGGGCCTGGTACACTATAAGCCTTCAAAAAGTTGAGCTCAACTACTGGATATAGAGTTCAAAACCACGGTTATAAGGTTTTTCAAGAATCTTCTAGAAAACTCCAAGAAGTATAGTGAGACCCTCAAGGATATGAAAAAGGGCCAATTAGAAATTAAGCATACACTGACTGAAATAAAGAATAATAGATAGAAATCCAACAGCAGACTAGAGGATTGCAAGAATCAAGTCAAAGATAAAGCAAAAAACACCCAACCAGAAAAACAAAAGGAAAAAAGAATACAAAAATATGAAGACAGTGCAAGGAGTCTCTGGGACAACTTCAAGCGTACCAACGTTTGAATTATAAGGGTGCCATAGAAGAGAGAGAGCAAGATATTGAAAACCTATTTGAAGAAATAATGACAGAAAACTTCCCCTACCTGGTGAAAGAAATAGACTTACAAGTCCAGGAAGAATGGAGACCCCAAATAAAAGGAATCCAAAGAAGACCACACCAAGGCACATCATAATTAAAATACCAAGAGCAAAAGACAAAGAGAGAATCTTAAAAGCAGCAAGAGAAAAATAGTTACCTGCAAGGGAGTACCCATATGACTGTCAGCTGATTTCCCAACAGAAACTATGCAGGACAGAAGGCAGTGGCAAGAAATATTCAAATTGATGAATAGCAAGAACCTACAATCGAGATTACTCTACCCAACAAAGGTATCATTAAGAATTGAAGGTCAGATAAAGAGCTTCACAGATAAGAACAAGCTAAAGGAGTTCATCATCACCAAATCAGGATTATATGAAACGCTGACGGGTATTCTTTAAGAAGAGGAAGAAGAAGAAAAAAGGTAAAGATAAAAATTATGAACAACAAAGTGACAACAAAAACATATCTATCAACAAGGTGAATCTAAAAATCAAGTGAATAAAAAATCTGTTGAACAGAATAAACTGGTAAATAGAATAGAATCAGAGGCATAGAAAGGGAGTAGACTGACAATTCTCGGGGGTGGGGGAAGAGTGTGGGGGGTGTGGGAAGAGACTGGACAAAAATGGTACACATATGGGTGCAGACATTGGGGGGGGTAAGGGCAGGGGGTGGGGTGGGAACCTGGTGGAGGGGAGCTATGGGGGGAAAAAGAGGAACAACTGTAATAATCTGAACAACAAAGATTTATTTAAAAAATAAAATAAAGGAAGCAAGATTTATGTAAAGAAGACAGAGATCTAAAGGTAAGTAACACGCTCCAGGTAACAAGCTAGACATTTCAGTTCTAATGAACTGAATTCATTCTACTGGACACCCATGGAATTCAATGGAGTAGAGTGGGTTCTAGCTCTCAAGTAGGCAGAAGAGAAGCTGCTCCATAATGTTTACCCTACTAGCTTTTGAAATACGTGTTTCACTGACTCTCTTTCAATGATAGGAAAAATGCCTTCTATTTTTGGAGGGAGAGGGAGGATAATACACCACAGGTCTCAGTATTATATTGCATTATTTATGAAACTTTAAATTTTTTTTGTTTCAGCTGATTGAAGACTCCTTGCTTTAAATGGAGATGCAAGGAACTTATAGCATCTGAAACCCATTTTAAACAGCAACTCTTTGTAAAATAATCTGAATGGTAGTTACAAAAACATAGTAGAATCTAACGATTAATCTGTAGGGTTAATCTGCTACTTATTGAGCCATTACTCTAAGTCGCTACTTTAGGTATTGAGGATGCAATGTTGAGAAACTGCCCTCAAACCTAGTTTATATAGCTTAGTGAGGGAGAAAAAGATGTTGCAATAAATTACAGCAAGATGGACGAAGTGTCAAAGTTAAATGTACAAAGGGCTAGCATAGGAAATAACTCTCTTGGAAAACTTTTGAGAGCACCACTAAAAAGAATCTTACTAAACTAAGAGTTTCATCAGATGATCACAAACTATGACTATGGTGTAGAAAAAAATGCAGTCATTCTTCAAGGCTAGAAGAGATGTCAAACTCGGAAGAAGTATGGCGGTGAACTCCCAATCACCCCTGTGTCAATTAGCTACACCACAGGACTTAGCAATGGCTCTCTCTAACTCATTGTAAGATGTGCTGACATCTCAGCTCTGTCTCTTGCTACCAAGGTCACTTCTGAATCATGCCAGCCCAGGGGAGAAGGGCTAGTTTTCTCATAAACTAGCTATTGTAGGTGTATATGAATTATTCCAGTTCCCATTTGAGATCACAAATCAGTGATCACTTCCATTAGCATGGAATATCAGTATGTTGGATAGCAGCCTTTTAAGCAACTGGCAAATTGAGGTAGCAGTTGTTATGGAGAGTGGAAACCAAAGCCACAGATATCTATATGGAAAAGATTACTCAAGAATAAAGGAATGGGCCAACGTGGTGGAAGAGTCTTCCTCCCCCAAGCTGCAGATGAATCATTTGAGCACTACGGAATGATAGGCTCCTGAGAATTTCAGGCTGCAGAAACGCTAAAGACTGCTCTGTGTGTGTGTGTGTATGCTTAGAACATCTGTGTGGTTAAATAGATATATATATACATATGTAGGCATGCATATATATTTGTTTATTTCTTAGTGTGTATTAATGTGTGTGCTATAAGTATGTATGGATATATTTGCACATGTGTGACAGATCCGACAGGGTGAAAAATCTAAGACTTCTACTCCTCACAGGCTCTATCGCCCCCATCCCCACCCCTCCATACCACCAACACACTACAGCAGAAAGGATGCTTGTGACCCCCCGCCCCCCGAGACTGCATTACAAAGTTTGCAGCCCTCTGAGGATTTCCCGTCTGGGAACCCCCTTGGTTCCCTGCAGGATGGAGGGTTTAAGAAGTCTGTCCATTCCCCCAGGAAGACTGGGCAGCTGCTGACACGCAAGGCTGAAGCCGGCCAGCCCCCCTGCCCGCGCCCCCTCCCGTCCCAGGTCGTCCCCCGCGGGCCGCATCTGCCGGCTCTGCAGAAGCGGGCCGGGCCGGGCCGGGCCGGGCCGGGGCAGGTTGGCCGGGGCGCGCACGGCCCGCGGCGCAGGAGGGAGGGGAGCGGCGGGGGCGGGCGGGCGGGGCGGGAGGCGCTGCCTCCAGCTGCCAGGTCGCCGCACAGCTGGAGCCGCCCGGGTCCCCTGCCGGGCGCCGCCGCCCTCGCGCTCCCGCTGCCCGGCCGCGGCCCTCGGACTGTGCGGAGGCGCCCGGCGTAGGCGGCGGCGGCGGCGGGCCGCGCGGTATTTATAGCTCGGTGACGGCGGCGGCGGCGGGGACACCGGCGCTCCGTCTCGCCGCGCTGCCCAGCGAGGCCGCGGGCGCGGCTGAGTCCCATCCGGCCTCCGGCTGCAGGCGCCCCGAGCCCGCGCGGCCCCTTCGGTGAGTACGCGCCCCCCGCCCGCTGCCCGCAGCCCCTGCCCCCTCGTCCCGGCCGCGGCCGCGGAAGCCGCGGGGAGCCCGGCCCCGCATTCCCGGCGCCTCTCCGCCCTTGCCCGCGGAGGGCGGGCTGGGAGGCAGGGGCAGGGCTGGGAGGGGGCCAGCGCCAGCCCTGCGGGCACCGGGCGGAGGAGGCTGGGCGGAAGGCTGTGGGTGGCCATCCTCAAACTCCTGCTCCAAGGGGTAAGGGACGCCTCCAGGACAGACCTTGAACTTTCCTCGCTTCACTAGTTCCCAGGACAGGAATTAGTAGGAGCCCTGTCTGTCTGTCTGTCTGTCTGTCTGTCTGTCTGTCTGTCTATCTATCTATCTATCTATCTATCAATCATCTATCTGTCACTGGTTAGTTAAATTAACAGGTTGCAGTTATGAGTGTTCTCATGGAAAACAACAGCAACAGCACTTGCGTGTCTGGGTGTTTATTAACGTGATCGTAACTAAATAAAGGTATATGCTGATTCCCGTTTTCAAAAATACCACAGGACCACAAGTGTGTTTGGCCCATTGTGGTAACACTTTGGCTGCCATTATTCATTCTAAACTGAGTGTGTGTGTGTGTGTGTATGTGTGTGTGACGATATAGGATATAGTAAACAACACATACTTATTTTAGTATTTATGTGTGGATATAAGTCTCATGAACCAGAAGAATTTTTTGAGGAAAAGTATGTTGAATAAATGTAATCATAACAGATATATTGTTTGAAGTTCATGGAACGACTTCTGGGAAGATTTCAGGGTTTTGTTTTCAGAAAACAAGTTCTTCCAATTTATGGAATATTAAGAATAGTAAAATCCTTGTAAAAGCCATTGCTTGTTGTTACTGTAAAGGTTGAATTTTTGTCATGAACTTTCTAACTCAAATTACGGATTTTGACACTTTGATGTGGGTATTTACTCCCACCCCCATCCCACCTTCACCTGATCCTTGTGATCAGAAACCAATATTTGTCTGTTTTATTTAAATTGCTTCTTTAAATTGCCAGTCATTAAGAAAATAATTTTATATATGAATGCACTTTATTTTATCCATTAACTCTCACTTTCTTTGGAGTTGTAGTTCGATTCTTTATCATAAACAGATGTTGCTGAAAAGGAGGGCTAAACATTTTAAAAGAATTCATTGCTGATTAATTTTCAACTTACCGTAATAACGTGAAATGACTCATAAATATTTTGCTGCTTTAATGAAAAGTTGGTAATGTCTTTGTTAGAAGAGAACCCCACGTCTATCTTGCTTGCAGGTTCTCTGTTTTAAAAACATGCATTGGTTCAGTGTTCTGTTATCCCAAGGACTGCAGGGAAAGAACAGGGGAACAAAATCACTTAAAGGTTGAAAAAATGTGAAGAGAAAGTTCAGGAAGTGATTTATGGATATGATCTTGCAAATTAGGGGACCACAAACACCATTCTGGTATCTAAGCCACTTATGGTGGTTTCATTGATTGACTTAAAAGGTTGCTTTTCATTTAAAAGGCTGCATGGTCTCTTGTGTTGGACTAAATGTAAGGAATTCTGAGTTTACTTCTGTTATTATTGATATTCATGTTTTTCAAAACCTGCATTAATCACTTGCAGTATGTACAATGTTATGTGTCATCTCCTCATGTCTGCCTTTTCATCCAACAATTCAAGGTAATAATAGTTTAAGGCCTCTTCTTACCATTGGTTTTTCTACCTTTCTGGCATTTCTCATTTCAAAGACTGGAATATTCATTATCCAGAGTCTATTCTCTCTGGAATGGAATCTTTAGCGTTTTTTTTTTTTTTTTCCTCACCCAAACTTGGTCTGTTATACCACCATCCACACATTTAATTTTTCATTTAGTTGTCCATTAGCAAATATTTATTGAGTGCCTAAGAGGTGCCAGTCATCACCCAATACTTACTACTTCCCAGTACTACTTCCTTCCCAATGGTCCTTTATTCTGTATCCTACACTCCTCAGTGTAGGGAGTACAGCAGTGGTAGGAGTACTGACCTTGGGTCATATGGATGTATTTCTGCCAGTTGGTAGCTATGTGCCCTTGGGCAGGCTACCACCTTTCTGACTCTCTATTTCTTCACTGGTAAATGCTAAGGTTTGGTATGAGAACTAACTGGGACAATGCACAGAAAGTGCTTGCCAAGAGCCCAACACATAAAAAGTACTCACATACCGTATGTTAATTAGTATTATGTTGTCTGTATCTGCTTCAGAGGGTGTTCATGCCCCATTTCAGGAAATAGCAATTCCATTCTGGGTTTTGTCAGACCATGTCCGTGTCTAGTCCATCATTCCCTCCAGTCCATCAGTACCTTTAGTCCATCAGTACCTCCAGTCCATCAGTCCCTCCAGTCCATCAGTCTCTCCAGTCCATCAGTACCTTTAGTCCATCAGTACCTCCAGTCCATCAGTCCCTCCAGTCCATCAGTCTCTCCAGTCCATCAGTACCTCCAGTCCATCAGTCTCTCCAGTCCATCAGTACCTTTAGTCCATCAGTACCTCCAGTCCATCAGTCCCTCCAGTCCATCAGTC
>PVJC01029279.1:0-21974 GCA_004026665.1 Murina feae
CACCTCCTCCAGACCCTCTCCCACCATCACCTCCTCTAGACCCTGTCCACACTATCAGCTCCACCAGACCCTCTCCCACCACAACTTTCTCTCCTACAACCCAGATGACTCTACGGACACATCTTTTTTCACAGTCACCTGCTCGCTCAGCCGCCACCTCTGTGGCTCAGGCTCTTTGTCCGCAGTGTGGCCTGCGAGATCTTCCCCTTCCTGCT
Source organism: Murina feae (assembly GCA_004026665.1). Taxonomy (NCBI): domain Eukaryota; kingdom Metazoa; phylum Chordata; class Mammalia; order Chiroptera; family Vespertilionidae; genus Murina; species Murina feae. Next base: position 216 of record PVJC01029279.1, read on the forward strand.
TCACGCTGTCTGACTCTCCCAAGCGCTCCCTGCTCAGCTGACAGTGTGTGGTCAGACGGTTCAACTTTGCTTTCACACTCAACCCAGAGCCTCAAAACCCCTTTGACCTACACTCGGGCCTGCCGAGCTGACCACAACCCAGATCGCTCCCAGGGCTGGCTTTTCAGTTCTTGATTTTGGACTTGAGCATGTCACTGACGGAAACTACCGACATTTGCCCCCCTGACCCTTGCACGGTACAGTCTTGGTTTCCAACCCAGAAACTTTTCACTGCTTCAGGCTGTGGGGCTTGCACAAGTTCCCCAACGAAGCTACATAACGGGGCCCTCTTTGAGGCCCAGCTCTGTGTGTGCCTGGCCCTCTCCTATGTGCTCCGAATAAGCGGGTCGATGCTGAAGGGACTTGACTAGAGAAACCAAACACTGCATCCCTTCCAAGGCCGTGTGGTCTAGTGGTGGTAGTCTTTAAGATGTTCATGGTTTTGGCCATGGATGTTCACGTGTGTGCCTCCTTGTGTACAAAGGGCAAGGGTTACTCTGGGGGGAGCCTTAGAGTGGAGTTTTTGGGGTGTTTGAATGAATGAATGGAGACAGCACGATTATTTTTGCCTCAATCACACTTGGCCTTGGAAACATGGAGCCCACTTTGTGGCTGTTAAAACAACGAGACAGTAGGAAGTAGCAGTCATGGCGGCATAATGATGGCGGGACACGAAACGCAAATTTTGACTTCAAATCTATTCGCGATAACCACCGTACCTGGCTCCCCTAGGTGAGTGGAAAGACACTGAAACCCAGGAGTGAGACTTCATAACTAGGGTGTTCCACTAAGATATTTCCCATCTGAAACAACTCATGCATTAGCGTTTTAAATGCCCTTTTCTCATCTCTTTGTCTTTTTATTTTGAAAACCAGAGCAGTCTCTTCCTGTTGTCCTCCCCGCAACAAGCGTGGCCAAATCATTCCAGAAGGCATGTGTGACTCTCAGGGCTGGGGGCCAAGTTCGTCTAAATTAACCTGCTGTGGCAGTTTGCGAATTCCTTTCCCTACCCTGAGCAGTTTTTTCCTCTGCTCAAGTATGGTAACTAACAACTGTGTGATGGTTTTGAAACCAAAAACCACAATTGCAGTGCTTAAATTTAGGCCATTGCCCTGAGTTGCCAATTTAGAGAAGATGTGGTTAAACCAACAGTCACTTCGACTGCTGACATCTCTGATGTTTCAAAGTAAAAATAAAAGCCACCTTTGCTTCTGTAACAGAATTAATGTGCCATTGACATCGGCGTTAAAGAACCCACCCACCAACGTACTTCTCACCCCCTTAGTACATTGAACATGTCAACCAAAAACCTCACCAGGTAGTACTTCGCCAATATTTAGTGCTTAATCTAGTTCAACGTTTCCAGGAAACAGGAAGAAGCTTCTGCTCGTTTTTAAAGTTCTCTGTCCGTGACATTACCTGTAGAGCTGGCATGAAGCTGTGACATGTCCTGTCTGTGTTGATGAGACTCTTATCATGGGAGGAAGGTGAAAGCAGTGAGATGTGTGGGGCGGGGAGACTTCCTGTGGAAAACCGGTGACCTTGCCCGCACCAGACTCTGCCGGCACAGGAGGGTGTCGGGGGGACGGGGAACTCGGGCACACCTGCAGGCAAAGCGGTGGAGCTCCCTGCCCGGAGCAGAAGGGGCGATGTGTCATTCCCCCAACCAGACAACGTAGAGATGCTGGGAAAATGCCTTTTCTCCGAATCATCCCTGACTAGGTTTTCAGAAGACTCCCATCTGCTCTTGGAGAGACACCGTTACTTGCGCAGCCTCCGGTGTGTGGGGAGTTTGGGGTTCTGTAGATTTGCGATTGTAAAGAGGCAATATACATAGTAGATAGTTCGTGAGGAAAAGTAATAGCTGTTGATTTGCAGAAGGAAGGTATTTGGGGGGCAAATTCTTGCTTTTGTGTGCGGGAATGTAGTGAAGCAGTTGAGATATATTTGTAACCAGGATCTGTCTGTGGCAACCACTTTGCATGGGAGTGGCCTCCTGATTCTGGTTTGATTAGTAGGGCGACAGGCATAATTCCCTGTGTCAGGAGGAGTCACTGTGAAACTAAACCAAAATGGGGTGCGTCAGTTGGGTTCTGGGCCAACCTCCATTCCTTCTTTTTGTGACCCAAGAGCCAGTATGAACGTGAAGTCCTCGTTAGTCTCTTTATTCTTTCGATGGCGGCAGACAGCACGAATAGCTGCATCTCTTGAATAATTAGGAGCAGGAACAAAACCTACTGAAGAGCTTCTGCGCCTCTCACATCATCCCGAGAAACAGCCCAATTGGACCCACACGTGGAGGGGTCAACGCTCACGTGACTGGTTTCTGTTGACTCATTTTCCTTATAACATAGGAGCCTGATGTTTGCTCACAGAGGCCGAGGTTTCCTAAAAGCTGGAGGCAATAGGAGAACATCCTTAAAGGCCTGGGATTTAATGACTGATGATGAGCGAGATAATTGAACAAAAACCCACATCTGGGTACTGCACTATTCACTTTCCAAAGGCGACAGCAGCAGTAACGGATGGCATTAAAAGGTCATCCTTTCAGAGTTGTCAGAGGTGGTGCCTTTGGATTAAATTATTGAAAAAGACTTGGTTTCCTTTCATGAAAATTATCGTTTTTTAAAGGGCTGACAGACAAGTGAAGGATTGACAAGTGAAAAACAGTCTCCATGCACATACACGGCTACTTCCTAACCATCACGGAGCCCCTGTGAGCAGCAGCGCCGTGTAAGCCCGCGTCCGGGAGCCTGTTCGGAAAGAGGGCGTTTCGGTGGGAGAAGAACTGGTAACTCGGAGCTGGTGGCGCCATGCCTGCCGTGGCGGAGGGCCCCAGGTCACCCCAGCAAGCCCTGCTCTTTGAAGTGGTCTTTCTTCCAGACTGAGCGCCATCACCTTGACCTGGTGACGGCGTTCGAGAAAAGCCTGGAAAGCCTTCCATGGACGGAGGCCTGACAGCGGCGTCCTGCCCACTTCCTACCTCAGGACATTTCCTCCTGGTGATCAATGCTCTCTCTCCTCGTGGCTCTGTTTTAAAGAGATGAATGGCTCTGGTTGGAATCTAATTTCCTCTGAAAATTAATGCTGCAAAATGAATGGGCCGGCGGCTCACGTTTCAAAAGGTAAATGAATGGCTGTCCTCGCTATGGTCGGGGTCACCACAGTGATTCCTCAGTGACTCACAGCCACGGGTGCACACGGGCGCCCAGGCCTGTGGCCGAGGAGCTGCCGACAGCAAGGAGGGTACCCGGCAGGCCTGGCTGAAGAGCATGGCCCCGTCTCTCTCCCAGTCACTCAGTCGTCCGAGTCTCCCAGGGACCTTAGTGTGGAGGCTGCTATGGGATGTATGTGCACACGCTCCACGGACCCCTTTGCTTTCTCAGGACACACACGTGGGTACAACACACACAACCCATCCAAGGCCTTAGGGTAGGAGCTGCGGTTCCCAAACCCAGCATAGTGCTGACCGCATAGTATGTGCTCAGGGCATGTCCAGGGGAAGAAAGGGAGGGAGGGAGGGAGGGAGGGAGGGAGGGAGGGAGGGAGGGAGAAATTGAAGAAAAGGAGCTGCATAAACTAGAAAGGCTGACCTCACTTCCATCTCTCTCCTTATCTGAGCAACCCTGAGGATCGTCTTGAGTCACATGTGGGTGCTTGGGGTGAATAACCCCCCACCAGGTTCACACACATGTGTAGACGGAACAGCGAGGTTGCTCTTTGCCAGGCTGGTGCACGGGTAAACACACGTGCTCTCCTCCTCATGGGCACAGCCATGGCGTCAGGAGCGTTTTCTACAGATAGGACCGATACTGATTGTTTTCTGTGTCAAGGACTGCCCTCCTCTGACCCCCATGGCACATTCTCGGACCCCTGACCTTTCTCCGGTGGTGCACCAGGGGAGTGGAATGTGTGGGAGACGACCTCCTCTGGAGGACAAAGTTGTGTTTGGTGGCTACCATACAATAACCTGTAATAATTATGATTTTCTTGATTTATTCTTGAGTTTTAAACCAAATAATTAACATTTATAAATAGACTCATTTCTATTGTAAACTCACTGCTCAAAGCCTGTAAGTTAGTTCATGTAGAAAACTAAAATTTGCACGGACCCAGCAACATTATTAGGCTTTGCATTTTGCGCTTGTTTCATTAAGTTTTAAATGTGAATAAAACTTCTAAATGGACACAGAACTGAAAAATTGGAGTAACTCAATGTCCGTGTCTTCTACTTTACAAGCGAGTGCTCTGCCACCATTTACTCGGGATCCACTCTGTAGAGGCGAGAAAGGATGTGACAAGGGCTGGAGAGAGGGCCAGAGTCCAACCGGCAACAAGTTTGCCGTCAACACAAATGCACGTGGTTCTCAGGCTGGGCCATGGGCCTGTGACTGTAGAATGCACTTTGCTATAGAACACATGCTCACTAGAGGATGAGTAGTAAAATGTGCTGATTGAAATATATATATATATATGTATATATATATATGTATATATATATATATATGATCAAAATTCCCCCGTAACTACTGTACTTGTTTATAACAGACCAAGGTCAGCAAATATTTAGCATGAGGGCCAGAAAGTACATCTTTCATTCTTTGCAGGCATCTGGTCTCTGTCCCAGCTACTCGACTCAGCCATTGCAGCATGAAAGAAAGCAGCCATAGATGATGCATGCATGAATGAACGTGATTGTGTTCTAATTAAACTTTATTTATAAAAACAGACAGTTGGCTGGAGTTAGCCCATGGGCTATCCTTTGCCAAATCCCAACTTGACCAACAAAAGACTTCATTGGGAGGAGGAGTCTTTTATCACTGACTTTGTTTAGGATGGCTGGCTTTTCATTTTGTTGTTTTCAAATTCTCTACAGAAAATGTGCTCCCTTAATGCCAAAGCTGGGTTGCACCCCACGGCTTGCCTTTGGCACAGCACTGTCTACTTCTAACTATGGTGTAGGCCCTTGAAGGCAAACTCGATGTCCAATTCTTATTGGTAGCCTCAGGCTCTGCCACAGGGCTGTGCATGTGGACTGTGCTTAATAATTATGTGGGAGATACATGGTTTCCTCTGTACTTTAGATTTAAACCAAGCCTTACTTGCTCATTACTTATTCAATGTATTGCTAGCAGGGTTTTTTGTGTTTTTTTTTTTTTAAGTATAGAGGCCCAGTGCATGGATCCATGCACACTGAAAGGAAATTAATTAGAAGAAATATTTTAATATCGCTATTTGTTTGCCCTTTCTCTATAATAGAAGTGTCAAAGATGAAAAAAAGAATAATAAAATGTATATGAAAATAATATATAAATAAATTGATCAGTAAATAAACAAAAACAACATGATAAAACAACAACAAAGACATGATATAAAAACAACATTGATACAAATAATGACTGATAAAGTGATTAAACTTATTCTAATACCTCCCTCTACACCACATTAAGAGTGAAAACACTTTCATGGTGTTTGACTAATTTCCCTTGTGATGAAGTATTTACAAGTTTAACTTTAATGGCATCACATGCTCTTCAAACTCAAGAGAAAGTAACATATAACTGACTTATAACTGACCCTGTCCGAAAATGAGTTCAGGTAGCAATACTCCTACTCTGTCTGGATTGGCGCCAGCTAGAGCTTTATGTGTATCGCACATGCACGAGGCAACCTTGATTTTTAAATTGCCAGTGCGCGTCATATGTACCGGGCGGTCGATCAGTCTGATGGTTGGACGGGTGTCCTGTCAGTCACTTAGCCTTTTATATAGAGAGATACATTCTTACATTAAGTATATTTATAATTTTATTCCTACCACTAAACAAGCTTCTCCCAATATTTCTCAAAAACAGGCCTCTATTTCTCCCAGATACCACTCATTTCTGTACGTATGGGCAGCTTTGTCTCAACAACTGGATTGAAAATATCTATTTTTTCTCTCCTTGGCTTCCACCTCCTCTCCTACTAGACTCACAGTCTTCCCACCTGCCCCTTGCATTTGCAAGCTGAATGGCTTGGCGTTTCTGCTGCTGCATCTCAGTTGTTGTTCAGGCCCAGCGGGAGTCTTTGTTCTTCTGTATCTAAGGCCAGAGCTTGCCCATCCTTTTGTCTCGTGATCTTTGCCAACTGTCTCGAAGTCCTTGGCGGTGACACAGCAGGAGAACAGGTGCTGCTGCGTCACCCTCTTCTCCATCCCTCCCTTCCCCTTCCCGTTCCTTCTCGGAAAGCAGACACCTGTTGGGCTCGCCACCAGCCTGTTGTGATGTGTCCAGATGACAGCTCCCTTCACCCCGAGGTCTCCCGCTTTCTGAAGTCAGTCACTGTCTTTTCCGTGGACCTGCTTCCTCTGACGTCAGATCCTTTGGCGCGTGTATGTGGGTATCTTTCCGCACTGACTTTCTGAGGCCTAGTGGGGTGTAGGTCAGCAGCGCCCCGAAAGCCAGCTTCTCCTGGGCAGCCTGGAGCTCTGTTCACCTGGTGTTTAAAGGGAGAATGAGACGCCTGTTTCATAGAGTGGAGGTGGAGATTCAATGGAACAACACAGGCGCGACGCCTGCCCTGCCCGAGCCCAGCCTGCAGGAGCCCAGCTGGGACTTCAACGCTCCTTTAGGGCCGCCGTTCCGGCGGGAGGATCTGGGTACCGCGCAGAAGGCCTCAGCGGGCTGTGAGGGGAGCAAGGCAGGCGCTGCAGGGCTGTTGTCCGGCGTTTGTCTTCCCTCATGATTGTCCTGGTGTGAATTTGAACTCCTGGATGGCTGTCTTTTTGTTCAGTTCATCTGCCAGGAGGGCGCCCTTTGTGACAGGGGCTCTGGCTTCCTTGTGGGTCTCTGACCTCTAGTATCCCTCCCAGGCTGCTCCTGTCCATTCTCTGGAAGTTTCTCCCGCAAGCGGGACACAGCCTACACCAGCCCCCCTGATGTGAACACCGACCCTGCCTTCCTTGTGGGCAGTTCCCGCTCAGACAGGTCCAGCTCAGCTAGTGCCTGTGCCATCCCTGTGCTGGGCAGGGGAAACTGAGCAATGTCCATGCCATCAGGGACAGAGTTACCCACAGTGCAGGGCCGCATGACACTGGGAGCAGGGGTGTTACACGCAGGGGAGGGGTATACATGTGGGGATATTCTCACCGCAGCAGAAGGCCTGTGGGCCCCCATGTGGAAGAAGCTGCCTGGGGGAAGCTCCCCCCCCTCGCCACCCCCCCGTGCTGAGTCTTATGATGAGGAGGTGCTGCCCAGGTATAGTCAGGGACAAAAGGACTTGGGGAGGAAGGAACAGGGCGCACATGGAAGTTTCCAGAGCAGGCCCCCGCCTTGGAAGGAGCAGGCCTGCGCATGGCCTTCCTAGACTCAGCACATCCCACTTCCTCTAAGGCCTCCTCAGTGTGTCTCTGCAGCAGGACGGGTGCTGTCCCGGCCCTGAGAGGTGAGGAAGGGCCTGCCTGTCCCACTTGGCTGAGGGCAAGTGAGTTCCCGGACGGCTCGTGGCCTGGCTTGACCCGGCCGCCCTCTCCCCCCTCCACGCAGCTGTAACTAGATCCCCGTGGCCACTGGCAGAAGTGCTGCCCTGTTCCCAGGGGCAGAGGTGCCAGCGCCATGGCAGCCTCTCCATCCGCCAGCGCCTCTGACCCGTTCCACGCAGGAGGCTGTGCTTCCTGCAGGAGCCGAGCTTGCGTTTTAGCTCAAGGACTGTTTCCTCACTAAGAGGAGCCCCGGAGGCCAGCAGGCATGCGCTCAGCTCCTCCTCCCTGCAGGGCAGGCCGCACGCCCCACCCCCCTCGGAAGCCTCAGCCGGAGGAGGCCATGTTGCTGTGAAAGGCCCTGCCTCCTCTCCCTGGGACGCAGGGAATATGCCGGCCCCCGTTCAGGCCTGTGCTCGATGGCATCTGACTGGCTTGGCCCTCACACTTGGAAACCACGATGGAGCCAGGCTGTCGAGGGCACAATTCAGGACAAGCTGGAGACAGCCCCGTGCCTGCACATGCGATCGGGGAGGTGTGGCCGGTTAGAAAGGGCGGCAGATGCAGGCGCACCTTCTGGAGAAGCCCCTTCCTGTGGTTCTGTCCATCCCCCCAGCCACCCCACTCCCACCATCTACTCCACCCAGACCCCTCCAGCCTTCAGGGTCTGTGATGCCAGATCAAGCCTCGTCCCAGGGAGGGCTGGACCCGGCCACGTCCGCTGTCCCTCTGCACCTTTCTCCCCCACTTAACCTGCTCTGTCAAATAACCACCGTGCAGGAGGCTGGAGGCGGGACCAGCTCCCTGGTTTGGCAGATGTGAGATAAGGGGGGGCTGAGAGCGCCCAGTCTTTCTGAGCTGTGATGGTCTGTCCCGCTGTTCCCCTCGTCGTCATAGAAGCGAGGAGGGCTGCCCTGGACCACAGTCACAGAGGCCACAGCTCCCGTCGGCCCCCTCGCTCCTGGATGTCCATGCAGCCCGGGGTCCTCTCCCCTCAGCAGAGGAAAGCAATGGGAGGCCCTGCTGTGAGGATGCTCAGAGCTGCTAGGTTGTGAGTCGCAAATCCTCAAAGGACACTTGTCCCCTCTTCCCAGGACCAAGCCTGGCCCGTTCCCTGGCTATTATCATTCGTGGGGGAATCCATTCAGGCTCATCCCTTCACGGAGGGCACAGGCCTTGGGAGACCCTAGTTTTACATGGGGCCACCTACCCCGTCAGGTCACCGCCAAGTTAAACCAAAGCTCCATTTGTGCAGAACATGTCGGTAACGGGCTGCTGTCCGCGTCCGCACGCTCCTCCCGGGGTCTGTGCTCCTGCCTGCCCCTGCTGGCCTCGGATCCTTTCCCCGAGCCACGTCCTCATCCTGAAGAAGCGTTTCCTAGTCTCTCCGGAGCTGTGACAGGCTTTGCGAGGGCGGGTGTAAGGATGCCGGGGCGCCATATTGCTGGACCAGGCTAACTGCTCTTTCGCAGGCCCACCGCTGGCCGTCAGACCTTCCGTGTATGAAAACTCACCTTATGCCGGTCCAGGGCCCTGAAGCACCAGAGGGAAAAGACCCTGGGGAGAGGACTGACGCTGGCGGGGTCTACTGGACCAGGCATCAGAGAATGCCACCCTCGCCCGACCCTTGACGCAGATTCGTCGTCTTGGGAAACTGGGCCTTTCGTGCTGAGCCATGGCTGGTGCCGGCTGAGGAGGGATGGAGAGCTGGTCCGATTACACGGAAACTTGGTTCTCCCTTCGCAGCCCTTCCTCACCCGTGGGAGGGTTTTCGGCGGCGACTGAGACAGACAGGTGCCCAGTGTCCCCTGAAGAACAAGGATGAGGCTTCTCCTCCATCAGATGACACCTGACCTCCTCATGCAAACTCCGGCGACCTCTCCAAACGTTATGATCAATCTCTGTTGACTTACGAAGAGAATGCATGTTTCATATGAGAGCATATGTATGTGTGTGCACATATACGAACATTCTCTTTGAAAATAATGAGGCAGCCCTTTAAGGGCTGAGGGACAGACACTGAACAGGTCTCTGGGGGCCTCACAGTTCCATACCTGATGCGTGTGCCAAGTGCCCCAACACGCTGCGTGGGAAATATCTGTGGAGAGAGCAATCACTGGCACGCGTTCATTGTCACGGAACCACCCATGTCCGGCCCCCAAAAGCCGTGGATAATTCCAAATGTGTTGGGATGACGTCCCTCAGCCCGGCCGAGACGCTGGCCCCCAAGGTTAGGGTTGGACATTCCGGTCCAGTGCGCCATTTCTGAGCGGAGCCCCCACCCCCAGTCAGTGATGCCTGCTCCCGTGAGTCACCAGTGCAGCCCCCCTCGCTCTCCCTGGAGTACCCCAGAGTGACAGCCACAGATGCCAGTGACCCTGCAATCAGTCCACTCAGTCCTCTCCCTCGGGGGCCACGGCTGGTCCAGGGGACTGGGTCTGGGCCCTGGGTACCCCTCCCAACACGGGAGCCTGTCCCTGAGAGCGTTGGGGCCGGGACACCCGCCCCCCCCAGGCTGCTGCCACGTGGTCTGCTGTGTGCAGACCTGAGCTGCCCCTTGAGGCGCTCCCTACCTCCTGGTCAGGGACCCAGCTCCCCCACCACCCGCTTTGCTGCGCTCAGTGGGGACAAGGGCACCTCGCTGCCCTTAGTCGGCTGAGTCACGTCATCTTGCTCGAGGATGCCTTCCTCCTGGGCCTTCGCAGGGCAGCTCGTGCCCTGCCCGCGCCTCCTGGGAAGAGGTTCCAGTTGGGGAAGGGAATTGAGGAGGCCCCAGCCTTGCTTCTCTCCCCCAAAGAGCAGAGCACCGGTCGCTCTTGCCAGCTCCCTGCAGGCAGAGCCAGTGCCTCTGCCTGTCCATGCTGACGGGTGAGGGCTGCGCCTGGCGGTGCCTCAAGGAGCTCCGTGTCCGGCCCGAGGGGGCGGGTGACTCCTGAGAGAACCAGCCTGTGACTTTGGCCTCTTCTCATCATCCTTTCCTGGAGCCACTGCTGAGCCAGGCCAGCGGGCACAGCGCAGTCCTTGGAAGGGCATTTGCACCCAGGAGGCCAACGGGAGGCAAACAAACCTCCGCCCTAAGGTTTCGTGATTGCCAGACGGTGCGAGTCACAAGAGGGACCGGACCGCTCCTGCCCGGATTAGAGTCACGGTCAGCGTAAGGCCCGAAGCCCTCGGGGGCTGCTCACGCCGAGGCTGTCATCCATGCCCACCCACAGAAGCCTCACCTCCCTCCTCTCTCCAGGACGCCCATTCCGCTCATTCCCCAAAAATGTCTGAAGCGGAAGCACAAACAGAGCCTCTGTGTGGCCGCCCCTGTCCAGTGGGGGAGTGATTTGCACGGAGACATTTCTGGGTAAGCAACAGCGCGGCACCTGGCAGTGAACTCCACAGACGTTTCTGTGAAACGGGGTACGGTGCCGCGATCATTTCAAGACGTTCACTTGCTGTTGGGAAGCCGTCAGCTTGTGATTTGGGAACAGGCAGGAGTTTTCACTTCACAAAGACGGGAGTGCGTCTGTCCAGCCAGTGGTGACGGGTCCCAGAGCTGAACCACACCTGCCTGCTCCTGGCGTGCGGGGTGGCGAGTGAGGTGCCCCACACCACTCACCTCCCAGGACCTCCCACCTCCTCTCTCTCCAGCCCCAGAATAGAGGGCCAGGAACTCAAGGCTTGACTGTAAAATACGTGTAATGTATCACTGGCTTGAAGCAATTTGGAAAGATTTTAAATATCAAATTGAGTTTGGGGCCTTCAGATTGTCATTTTTTTTTTTACTAAAACTGGTACTACCCTTGATTTATCCTCCATTGTCTTCCACCAGACCATCAGCTGTTTCCCAGAGTTCCAACCTACCCTCTAAGAAGACTGGATGTGTCTTTTTTAGAACTATAGCACAATTTCCAAGCAAATCAAAGTATATATATACTAGAGGCCCAGTGCACAAAAATTTGTGCACTTGGGAGAGGGGGGGTCCTTCTGCCCGGCCTGTGCCCTCTCGCAGTCTGGGACCCCACAAGGGATGTCCACCTGCTGGCTTAGGCCCGTTCCCCAGGTGATTGGGCCTAAGATGGCAGTCAGACATCCCTCTGGCAGCCCGGAAGCCCTCGGGGGATGTCCACTTGCCAGCGGGGAGCAGGCCTAAGCTGCAGTCAGACATCCTTAGTGTTGCTGGGGAGGCAGGAGAGGCTCCCACAACCACCGCTGTTCTGACAGCAGTCAGCATGGCTTATGGCTGAGCAGAGCTTCCCCTGTGGGAGTGCACTGACCACCGGGGGCAGCTCCTGCATTGATGGTCAATGTGTGTCATAGTGACCAGTAGTCATTCCCAGTGATTCTGCTGTCAGGGTCAATTTGTATATATAATAAAAGAGTAATATGCAAATTGACCATTACCTGAGACACCTAAGCCACACCCACCAGCCAAGCCACGCCTCCCAGCCAACCAGAGCGGCTGTATGCAAATTAGCCCAGCCAAGATGGAGGCTGGGAGGGCGGCTCTGCACTGGGAGCCTCCGCGGCCGGCACAGCTGTGCCAGGTGTGTCAGCTCAGTGGGGGGGGTCTGGCCTGGGGCCTCCTCGGGGCATCCAGGAACACCCGTCCCGGGTCCACTGCCTGGCTCTGCCCCCCGGGGGCCTCTGTGGGGTGTCCAGGAACGCCTGTCCTGGGTCTGCTGCCTGGCTCTGCCCCGGGGGCCTCCTCAGGGCTGTGCGGGAGCGTCTGCTGCACAGTTCGGAGAATCCGAAGCCAGTCCGCTGCCCGGCTCCACCCCGGGTGTGTTTGCTCAGCAGCAGGGCCCCACCAAGGGATCCTGCACCAGTGTCCGCCCCTGGCTTCCCACCCAGCTCTGTGCCAGGTGTGTCCCCTCAGTGGTGGGGGCCCACCAGGTGTGTCTGATTGTGGGCCCTCTGGTGGGAAACGTCCAGGCCTGCACTCACCAGCCCTCCCACCCTCCAGTGCATGAACCCTGAAGGGGCTGTGGGCAGCCTGAAAATGGCCCTCAGCCCCTCACCCAGGCTGGCCAGGCATGCCAGCAGATAGACATCTCCCCCGAGGTGTCCCAGACTGCAAGAGGGCACAGGCTGGGCTGAAGGACCCCGACCCCCGAGTGCACAAATTTTTGTGCACCGGGCCCCTAGTATATATATATATATATTATTGATTTCAGAGAGGAAGGGAGAGGGAGAAAAATATAGAAACGTCAATGATGAGAATCATTGATCAGCTGCCTCCTGCACTCCCCCTATAGAGAACAGAGCCTTCTACCTGGGTATGTCTCCTGCCTGGGAATAGAACCAGTGACCTCCTGGTTCATGGGTTGACACCCACTCAACCGCTGCGACACACTGGCTGAGCCAAAGTAAAAACTTATTCCTATGCAGAAGCCAGATTAAAACACACACACACACACACTTAAATTGAATCCAAAAGCAATTTAAATTTTACTCAGCTTTGACTATGTCTCTATTCTTAAATTCAGAAAACCTTCTGTAAATGATTCCCTCACAGAGTGTAGGAGCTGATCTCCTGAGCGAGGAAAACCAAACAGATATAGAATCATAAGTGAATGCTTCGGAATGAACGAGGCTGGCCTCTGGCTCACCGGATGTGTGCAGAACATCACAAATGGAAGAGTCGCTTCCAAATCTCTGTGGTCCTCTAGGCACAATGTGGATGGCCTCCCTGGGTTTTGCACACTCTGTTCCCTCCGCTAGAATACTCTTCCACCCCTTGTCTGTTGGTTTTATGCAAACAGGACTTCTTAAAACCTAGATCTGTTACTCACTCTTTTATAGACACTTCCTGATGCCCTCGGAACAATTAATCACTTCCTCGCTGTACTCCTTGGAGTCCTGTAACAGTGTCTTGATGTTTTCTTATTAATTTTAGTTTCTGTGTTTCATAGTGGACCGAAGCTACTATGGTCTCTATGTTCACATCCATGGGGCATGGTAGGTTGAATTGTTCTGACCTTGAACTTACATGACTAGGTAACTCATTTTCCTTTTAAAACTCTTCCGCATGTTGACCCTGATGCTAGTTTCCTTTAACTTCCACTCGTTGCCACTATTTCGTCCCTTTGAGGCAGCCAGGCTAGACCCATTTCCTCATCCAGCTATGCAAAATGGGAGGCACCATTCATGCAACTGAAAGCGAGACACCCGTCAATCCTCCCACGTGGCATGTTGCTAGGACACTCCCCCCATGGGTACGCTCACAGACATGTCACTTCCTCCACAAGTAGGTGGCCAGAGCAGGAGCACGAGAGCAGGTGGGGACTGGGGGAGGGGAGGAGAGGGGCAGGCAGCAAGAAGCATCGCACTTCCCTGGAGCAGCCTGCGTTTTATCAGGATCTTTGTAGCAAATGCTGTGGCACTAGGTTTCAACTGAGCTGAAATCAAAATCAGAGACCATCTGGCATCTATGTTACTGTAATCTTTGGTAGGCACTTGCTGACAATTTGAGGTGGCTTTTTAATGATCTTATATGATTCTGTAGACCTGGGCAAAGGCCGCCGGGCTATGGGCAAGTCGGGAGGTCTCTCTGGCCTTGAGCAGTGTCCGGCTGTGGGCCATCATGTCTGCAAGGCGGACAGACACCACGAGGACTGGGAATGAGATGCCTGCACAGGTGAGGCCGGCTCTCTCCACAGACACGCCGGGAACACGCCTGCCCATTGTGGAGACACAGAGCTGCGTTCCCACGCCAACTGGCAAAGAGCTACTTCCTGGAGCCCCTGTGCCCAGGACAGGGCCTCGGGGCTGCTCGACTCTGTGCCTGTGTCATTGCCTGGATAATGCCGGGCCCCTAGCGCTTGGTAGTTCTTGCCTGTTATTAAAGGACTAGAGGGCCAGTGGATGAATTCGTTATTAAAGACCAGAGGATTGGGGCTGATCTGGCCAGGCTGGCTGGGGAGAAGGGCTGGGGGCAGTTGGCTGGCTGGTCCCACCCCCAGTGGAACTCCAGGTCTGCAGGTCAACTCCAGGTGGAGGGGATAATTTGCATATTAGCCTTTTATTACATAGGATTTTGATCACCCTTTTCCCTGAGCTGGGCATTTCACTAAATGACCTTCAAGTACACAGATGATGATTTGAGCCAGGAGTCTCTGATCCACGGGGGAGACACAAAGGAAATGAGCGCCACGGAGCAAGGACTCAGTGGGGGTCAGGGGTGCTGGCCATCCCGTCCTCCCCTTTGGCCAGACACAGTAAACCAGATGGGCCCCAGGGGCCTCAGACAGACGCCCAACCGCCTGAGAACAGCCCTGCCTGGTTTCTCAGGGCCTGGGGCCCTCCCGGCTAAAAGCCAGAGGAAAAGTGCATGTGTGGGAGGACCATTATCTAATATTAGTCTCCTCGCTCACAAGAACCGAAACAAATGATCGTTTACTGGCAGCTCGCACCAAACCCGCCAGGAGAAGGGGAACTGTCAGATGTTTCGGCTCAGCAGCTGCGCGTCAGAAATAGCCTTTGAGCCACAAGGTCTGTGCCGCGCACCCCAGAAGCGGGTCCGGAACCACAGGGTTCTGATGGTTCCTGCTGTGGGAATGGGAGGAGGTGGCGTTGCTGCCACACGTCTGATTCAGTGCAGTCATGCTTGGGGTCACGCATGTGTGTATTGGGGTGCCTGTGTGTGCACGGGTGTGTGCACACACAGGCAAACAAGGCTCAGGAAAACTGTGCTAAAGAACCAGTTACTCACCTTCCAAAAACCCATCCAGGAGGATTGGCGGGGTTCCCTGTTCTCTAGGCCAACCCATCGGGGCCCGCGATAAAGGAAGAGCGACTGTGGGATCTCCTGCGCACAATCCCGGCGTTCTTCCGGCTGTTCCTGTGGGTTAGACGGAACACAGCCCGACATCCTACACAGACTGCTGGTCCCGTCGGGTGATCCCCCTCCCATGCACCAGGGCGGTGCACTGGCTGCCTACAGCCGCCTCTGTCCTGCGTGCCCTGCATCCAGACTGTAAGACTGGCAAATGCTCCGAAAACCGGGCCCAGGCATCTCGGCTTGTGAGGGAGCAATAGCGCCAAGAGCATAACAAGAAAGGGTGCCCTGCCTTCCGCTCTGGGAGTCACAGCTGCTCTGTGCGAGGACTGGCTGCCCCGCTTACATCAGATTCCTTTGTTCACCGGCGACAGTTATACACCGTCCTGCTATGTCTTTTGAACCAAGTACAAATGTACTGATGTTGGTCTAATCTTTCATGATATTTACATCTTGGTCATTTATGTTGGTCCCTGATAGGTTTTTTTTTTAATTTTAAATCTTATTAACATCAACAAAATACATAATTGCTATTAAATTTTTACTGTGAAAATCCTGCAATAAATATAGTGTTGAAAGTCTTTATGTTCTTTTTTTTTTTTTCCCAACGGAAATCATTGGTGTTGCAATGTGAGCCTAAAAATTAAGGAATTTCTTCGAAACCCAACCGTGAATAGCAGAACCTAAAAGTAAGAGTGTTGAAGCAAATGTCCAGGCCGAGGGGTAGGCGCCCCCGAGCCGGCATGGAGGCCATAGTCTCTAAGATGCTCAGGGGCCTGGGCTTTCGCAGGCCTGTCCTTCACCAGCTCAAGTGCAGCTCTGCCACACAAGGTACGGCACGGCAGCCATCTCGTCTTTATTCCAGGTATCGGGGTGGAGAAAGAGAAAGAAAAAGAGTAAAACAAAAAGTGCATTCCCACTGTCATTCAAAGGAGAACGCCAGAGTCTGATACAAAACACACACTTGGCAGAGACTGGTGGCTTTGACCCTATACTTCCAGCCTGGATTTGGTAGAGAATGGATTGAAGAGGACAACACTTAGCTTACCTGTCATTGGTCAGAGCTTATCCAAAACCTGGTTGCACCGAATTGCAGGGGACATTGGGAAATGTAGGTTTTTTTTTAAGGGACCACAGGCCCAACCTAAAACAAGACCCTGTTACTATGAGAAAAGGGTGCATATTGTGGAACAACTGGTCATTTCTTCAGCACAAGCCTAGAGTGGAACAGGTTTCTGTCCTATTTATTCTTGCACCGGGTACTCAGTTCCTATCTTATTCTGCTCAGGGGCTGTTCACCTCCAAATCCAGCCTCCTAGAATGAAGACACGAGTCATCTGAGTCCCCTCCACGGTTTTATAACTTCATTCATTCACCCATCCATTCATTCAATATTGGCTGGACACCCGTTATGGGATGAGACTCCGCTAGGGTGTAGAGATAGCAAGAGGAATAAAGCATAGCCCTGATCTGGAGCTCACAGTCCCCTGGGCCAGTGTGAACGAGTGAACACAGCATCGTGTGTGCCCCGGGAAGCCGGGGGTGGGAAGACCCATCCGAGTGCTGGATGCGGAGGGCGTGACGCATGGATGACTAGAGGTGTTGATAGCGTGTTCCAAGACAGGCGGGCATTGTGCTCAGGCTGGAGAGAGAGAACAAGGACCACTGAGGCAGTGAGGGACTTTTGGCATGTCCAAAGTGTTGAGTTCAAAGAGACAGGGCTGGTGAGAGGCGGTGTCACCTACGGGGGCCTCTCAGCACGATGGACTCCACTCTCTCCTTGTGGGCAGTGGGCAGCCTTGGAAAGAGGTTCAGTGTGACTTCTCTACAGTCTCCTCGCCCGGCTTCGCTGGAGTGTTGAATATGCACTTGCCATTGCCATGGTGAGTTTCCCGTGTCATCTGTCTCATCGAATGGTCGCGAGTTCTAAGAGGCAGATGCTGTGTCATTGTCCCCGTCACACCCAAGAGCCTTTGAGAACTGTGCTCAGGTCATTCCATTCACCAGGGTTGAGCCAAGACCAGCCCACGAGCAGTCTGAGGCCAGACCCCACGTCCCAGGCGCCATGGAGACTGGACTGAGTGGGGTCGGGCCGCAGTAGTGAGTAGGGCGCCGGCAACTTTTCAAAGCGTGGCCTTCGCTTCTCCAGCAAATCCTGTGGGCGTTCCGGCTCTGGAGCTGCTTCCCGTGCTGGCTCCGTGGCGGCTCCTCTCCTGTCCACTGGGTTGCTGGTTCTCAGGTGGAGGTTGCTCCCACTGCCCGGCTCCCCAGGCCCGAGCCGTCTGCCCCGGTGGCTGCCTGGCCTGGAGTACCAGAGCCTGGAGCTGGACGCGCTTGCGGCCCAGTACCTGGAAGGGAGGGGCGGGCTGGAGAGCCCGAGGCTGGTACCTCTGAACCTCCCCCCGCACCCCCCACCACCGTTCCTCTTGTTTTAGACTTTTTCGTGTTCATTTGCTTCCCACGACACAATTAATGTTACTCACGGCCATTCCGTGGGTCACACACGAGTGACCCTGGGGGTCAAGGGGTCCCTGGATCATTATGCTCGTGTTTTCTTTGCCACGATAGGAACTGCACCAGGGCAGGCTCAGTTCGAGTCAAAACTGGGGGCTCCCACCCTACTGTGCACGCGTCCAGCCTCGGCGTGGCCCACTGTGCGGGTGGCTCGGCCAGCACCCGGCAGTGCTGGGTGCCGCCACCGGTCCTGTTGTTACTATTTTTGGCGGCAGCGGTCCCTGGCCACCGAACCTTGGACTTGGAGCGCCAGGGGCCATGCTCTCATCCACATCTGGGGCTGCTGTTTGGTCCGCACGGACCGCACACTGGACACATCCAGGGGACAGGGACCCTGATGCGGATGAACCCCCGGCTTCGCACAAGGAGGTGAGGTCACGGGTTTATTCATCGTAAAAGCAGCTGGTCTTCCGTGTCAGCGTTTGTTTGGGTTAAAACAAGGGCAGGTCCCCGTTGCCGGAGGAGCGGATGGAATACTCCAGCTCCCGCGCCTCCAGCGAGGCGAACGGCCCCGCGTCTGCCAGAGCCCTAACTCCCTCTGTCTGGACAGTTTCTTAGGTGCCATTTCGAGGCTGGGGCATCCCTTTCCTGCACCCCGGGCTCTTCGTGGGCCTGGCAGCCCTTCAGCTCACGGCGGAGGCTCTGGCGAATGGGGAGAAAGCTGCGAGTCTCCAGGGACGGGACTGTGCTGCGCTCCATGCTGCCTTCCTCCCGCGGGGACCACGGCGCGTCCGCATTCATCGCTACCCACTGAGCCACAGGCTCTCCTCAGCGAGCATCTGGTGTTGACACCTCTGCTCACCGTAGCACGAAACGAGACTCGGCCGTGTGGTGGGGAGGAGAAAGGAGAGTATCGGTTTGGTTTTTACCACAAAGCGGGTGGGAGGGGAGGCATCCGGGCCTCTTGCCTTCCACTTTGCGGGTTTTGGATGTGCAGGGCGTGGCCCGAGCGCTAATGAAAAATTAGGATCGAACGGGTCTCCCGGTTGGTTGTGATGTCATCATTGGTGCCCTGTGTTTGGCGATGGCTGTTCTGAGAAAGAAGGTGGAGAGAGAGAGAGAGAGAGAGAGAGAGAGAGAGAGAGAGAGAGAGAGGCCCCACAGGGAGAGAAAGACCCTGAGGTCCCCAGGCAGCCTTTCCAAGTGCAACACAACATCATTTCTGCGCCGCGCTGTCCATACTTCCCAGAACTGTGGGCCGTTTCCGGCATCAGGAGACTTTTTGCTTTGACATGAAGTAATCCTGTCCTGTGGGAGCCCCCAGAGTTAGCCAAGGGCTGAGAGAGTTCCAGAAACCACATCTCCTTCCACTGTGGCTTGTTTGCTTTACTGTTGCGGGTGCTGCAGTTGGAGGAACCGAGCAACACTGCTAGCACTTTCCAAGCTTTATCATGGGAACGTTTTTTTTTCTTGTAAAATCACTTGCGCTGTGAAAATCCTAAAACTACTTCAAAAAATTCTTCTGTCATCAAAATCAGCTTGACTCGAAATATTTGAAGTTGATGAGGCACCAGCCATTTATTTCATGATTTTCTTGGACCGAAAATAAATAAGAACCAGCAAAAAGTACCTGGAGCAATCCCATAAAGGAGATTGTTTTTATTAAATGTATCCATTTCTATTGAAATGATTTGGGCCTTTGGAGTAGAGCCGTTTCTAATGAGCACCCAAACAGCTGAAGACGGCATGTACTGAGCAAATGTCTTGACTGAGTTCAGTACCAACAGCTGGACAGCCTGTGCAAGGATTCAGAAGATTCCAGAAGGTTCCAGAAGGTTCCAGAAGGTTCCAGAAGGTTCCAGAAGGTCCCAGTGCTCCAGGTGGAAGGATCGCATTAGAAGTGAATGCAGGCCTGGTTCCGTGGAGGTCTAATGGGCTTCTCCTCCTTTCTCTGGAACGGAAACTGCTGACAGTTCTTCTCACATGAGAGATAGTACGCCAGTTCAGTGAACCTCATTAAGTCCACCAGGGAAGAGGGGAGCTGCGCTGCAGGAGGGCGGCCTCAGGTCCTGGGAGCTGTGCTGGCGGGATGAATGGCGGCGCAGGTGGCATGCCAACGGAACCCTTTGGGGAGCAGCTCTGGGTTTCAGGCTGTGCCGGGTGCCACGTGGAAGGTAACTCGGAGGAGCACGCGACCTCGCAGATCTCCCGCGATGTGGCCGCAGGGTCGGTCGGTCAGGTGCGGGTGCAGGGGCCTGTGCGGGGCATGAGGCGGCCCTCCCTTAGAGGCTCCCGCAGGACAGGGAGACAGATCCCCAGACCATAAATCACAGCATTGGGCCCCAGGTGCTCCGAGGGCCCCGGGTTTCCTCTCAGCTCCCGAACCCCAGGGCGAGCATTTGCCCATTTCAGATGGTGTTTTCCTTGGGGCACTTTTTTCACATCTATTTTTCCAGTTGCAGAAGCGCACAGTGGTGTGAATTGTTTCACTCGTGGAGGGAGGGAAGCGTGTGCCCACACGTCAGTGCACTGTCCTGTGGGCAGCGACATCACCCCAGAGGACGCCCCTGCCGATGGCTTTTGTCCCTCGTGGTGCCCTGGGGCTGGGGCGCCCTTGGTCCTCCGTGACTTTGATCTCAGAGCCTGAACAATGAGTTGGAAGAGGAGAGGCAGGGGTGGCAGAGGCAAGAGAGCGGACAGGCGTGGGGACCGACGGTCATGACCGTCTGTGTCTCCTCGGGCCCCTGCTTGCTGTGAACGCGCCCACCGTCTCATGCCCACCCTCCCTGCCTCGCCCCGCCCCCTCGCCTGGAGGTGCCAGTCCCTCTGTGAGGGGACGGTGCAAGGGGGGCGGCCACCCTCATAGTTTCCCAGCCCCGTGGGCTCTGACGAGGCTGAGGTCCTGCACACCCACCTCCTCCGACATGAACCAGCGTGGACACTGGCCCTCAGCCCACAGGCAGGTCCTCCCCCCTCCCTGGGCCCAGTTCCCCTCCGTCCTCAAGGCGAATGGAAGGGCAGGTGTGGTACGAATTCCAGCCACACAGGGGAATGAGACAGAGGAGTGAGCTGCAGAGGTAACACGGGGGGACAGGAACGGAGAAGCTGGGGTTTCTGTTTCTCTTCTGGGTCCCCTGCGTCCGCGTCCCCCTGGGAGCTGCGGAGGGAGTTTGTCCCAGGCGAGCAGTGCTCAGTGGTCTGGGAGGAGACGGTGAGCTGCTGGGCCCGTCCACGGGGAGTTGCCGCACCTCAGCCCTGGAGCCTTTTCACTCTCCCCCAGGGCGGTGGCCTGCAGGCTCTGCCCAGCAACACCAGCAGCCCCGACGCCTGAGTGCCTAGCAACACGGGGGCTCTGGGGGGAACAAGGACTGGGGTTCAGTGTCCCGGCACTCACAGCTCCATTGCTGCCTGGAACCCATGGTTGGGGGCTTATGGCCTCGTGTGTGGGGACCATGAGCCTAGCAGCCAGAGCTGCCCTGGTCCCTCTGTGCTTCCGCACCCTTTAGTGACAGGACGGGAAGCTCCTTGTGACTCAGGGCCCTGGAGCCCCTACCGGCTTGAACCTGGGGGCAGTGGGAGCCACTGTGGTGTCCAAATGGGGTGTCCCCTCAGCCAGTGGTAGGCTCTAAAGAGGACACCCCACCCGGCCTCATGGCTCGGTGGTTGAGCATTGACCTATGAACCAGGAGGTCACGGTTCAATTCCCGGTGAGGGTACATACCCGGGCTGTGGGCTCGGGCCTCAGTGTGAAGCACGTGGGAGGCAGCCTGTCAATGACTCTCTCATCATTGATGTCTCTCTCTCTCTCCCCCTCGCCCTTCCTCTCTGAAGTCAACTAAAATATATTTATGAAAAACTAGAGGCCCAGTGCATGAAATTCATGCAGGGTGTGTGTGTGTGTGTGAAGTTGGGGGGGTCCCCTCAGCCCAGTTTGCACCCTCCCACAATCCAGAACCTCTGGCTCCTAACTGTTCACCTACATATCTGCCTAATCACCCATAACTGCCCCCTCTGCTGATCTGGTTGCCCCCAACTCCCCCCC
>PVJC01029280.1:0-21995 GCA_004026665.1 Murina feae
TTTTTTTTTTTTTTTTTTTTTTTTTTTTTTTTTTTTTTTTTTTTTTTTTTTTTTTTTTTTTTTTTTTTTTTTTTTTTTTTTTTTTTTTTTTTTTTTTTTTTTTTTTTTTTTTTTTTTTTTTTTTTTTTTTTTTTTTTTTTTTTTTTTTTTTTTTTTTTTTTTTTTTTTTTTTTTTTTTTTTTTTTTTTTTTTTTTTTACAGAGGATAGGAGAGAGATAGAGAGTTAGAAACATCTATCAGCTGCCTCCTGCACACCTCCTACTAGGGATGTGCCCGCAACCAAGGTACATGCCCTTTACCGGAATTGAACCTGGGACCTTTCTGTCCGCAGGCCTATGCTCTATCCACTGAGCCAAACCAGCCAGGGCCACCTGCAACTCTTTAAATGTGTCTCTTTACTTTTTGTGTCCTGCTTGTTTTTATTGAGACATCATCAGTATACTCATTGTTCCTTTGTTGGTTATATATTACATATAATCTCCCCTACTCCCTGCTCTGGCTGTTTAACAATTATTTCTTTGTCTTTGGATTATAGTGGTTTGACTGTGATATGCTGAAGTGTGGTTTTCTGTGCATTGATTCTTCTTAAAAGGTACTTGAATCAGTGGATTGCTAATTTTGGTTTTTGGAAAATTTTAGTTATCCTGTCATTAAATAATTGCTTTTCATCCATCTTCTTTCTCCTTTGTTCTCTCTCTGTGATTCCATATACACTTCTTATATGTGCTGTATGTTATTTTCTATATTTTTCTTTTATTTTCCTTTTATTTTCTCTCTGCGCCTTAATATGGATTTTTTTATAATCTCCTTTTAAGACTATATTTTTAGAGCAGTTTTAGGTTTACAGTGAAGTTGAGAGGGAGACACAGGGATTTCCCATATATCTCACTTGCCCTGATGCGCAAATAGCTTTATCCATTATCAACATCACTCATCAGAATGGTACATTTTTACTAGGGATAAAGCTGCATTGATGCATCCAAACTGCCCAAAGTCCATAGTTTATATAATGGTCCACTCTTGATGTCAGGTATTGTAAGAGTTGGGACAAATTTATAATGATATGTACCCACCATTATAATATCATACTAGAGGCCTGGTGCACAAAAAATTGTGCACTTGGGGAGTCCCTCAGCCCAGCCTGTGCCCTATCACAGTCTGGGGCCCCTAGGGGGATGTCCACCTGTTGGCATGCCTGGGTGACGGGCTGAGGGCTGTTTTCAGGCTGCCCACAGCTCCCATTGACCCAAGTTCCCAGCAAGCCTGGTTGGAATCAGGTTTCTGGGGTTTATTTATCATCTATAATTGACACTTTGTTGCCTTGAGTGGAGGCCTAGGCAGGGAATGAAGCCTTCTGTTTGCTTCAGCTCTGTGGCTTCTATAATTGAAACATGTTGCCTTGAGCAGAGGCCCAGCTGGCCTAGGCAGGCAGTTGCAATGGAAGCCTCCTTTGCTCTAGCTCTGTGGCTGTTGGCCTCCATCTTGGCTGGGTTAATTTGCATACAGCAGCTCTGATTGGCTGGGGGAATGGCTTGGCTTGTGGGTGTGGTTTAGATGTCTCAGAGTGATGTTTAATTTGCATATTACTCTTTTATTAGATTATATAGAGTATTTTCCTGCCTTAAAATCTTATGTTCTCTATATTCATATCTTTACCACTGTCCCCTTCACCAATCACTGATTATTTTAGTGTCTATAGTTGTGCCTTTTTCAGAATTTCAACAGTTGGAATCCTCCTGGATATAGCACTTTAGAAACAATCTAATTTTTTTTTTCTGGCAGTTAGATAAAGTATAAGCATAGCATATTCCAGTCAATACTGTTTTTTGTTTGTTTGTTTGTTTGTTTGCTCTCATTTCTAAGACACTTCTATTTTTTTCCCATAGGGGATAGCCCTTTTGGAGGTCTCAGCAGAAATAATGAAGAGTTTTTCTTTTCTTCACTGTATTTTTTGGCTCCTTTGTTGAAAATAATTTGCCCATATATTTGTGGGTTTATTTCTGGACTCTTGATTCTGTTTCATTGGTGGGTGTGTCTGTTTTTTTTTTTTTCCTGCCAATACCATGCTGTTTTGATTATTAACATTTTGTAGTGCAATTTGAAGTTAGGGTGTGATACGTTTGGCTTTGTTCTTTTTTTCTCAGGGTTGCTTTGGCTATCCATTTGATTTCTTGGTGTCTCAAAATTAGTATGCACAGTTTAGGGGTTGATCATTGTCTTAAGGAGAAATTGCATGCAGAATGTGGACACACTTTTCTTGGGAGTTGGTCCAGCAAGTCTCAGGTGACTTGGAAGTCTTGAGCGACAACCTCTGTTCACAGCTCATTGAAACTGTTGCAGACGCCAGGTCATTGTGTTTTTACTCGCCTCAGCGTGTTTTGTAGAGAGAATGGGCAAATTTTCTGAGTACACTGCAGAGAGGAAAGTTGAACTTACCGTAGCGTTTTTCCCCTGTGTTTGGCAACTGGGCCCCTCGAGTCCTATCTGCCTTGGTTGGTTGTGAATGCCTTAAAAAAGCTGTATTTTTTATTTTATTCAGATTGTGTAATTCTTCCTAGTAAGATAGATAGTCTGATATAAGATATCACATCACAGCGGGAAGCAGCAGCCCAGGATCCTGCATGTCATTTGATCTCCAACAAATCTGTGAAATAAGCCTGATATGAAATAGGGTTTTAAGAAAGTCAGATAACTTTCCATAACCCAGGCAAATAAGATAAATAGGTGGTCCTAGAGTTCAGGTCAGATATTTTGATTTTCCACTTACCATCAACCAAAGCCTGAAATTTGTTTCATATTCAGGTTTAGACTGAATCATTAAACTTTCCTTTTTAATTCTATTAGCTGAAGTATGCATTTTCTTTTCTTATTAATCTGTTCAGTTAAAATAAAATTATGAGCACTTTAAAATGATGCAATACAGTACTTACATTCTTTAAATTGACACAGATTTACATACAGTTTATACCTTTTACCATTTACTTTGTTTAAATAACAAAATCTGCTGACTTCATTTTCGGTGGGGATGCTGGGCATGGGCTTCCTTCATAAATAGATTCTAATAATCATTTATCTAGGAGTCCAGGACCCTGTTCCCAGTCTGTATTGTGATTCTCTTTTCTATCCTCTGCACCTTTATAGTCAGTGTGGCAGATAGGTAAGAAGATTTTCAAATAATACGTTTCTAATGTTCTGTGTTTCTTACATCTTAATCTTCCAGGAAACCATTTCTTGAGATTCATGGAAGGAGGGTACATGTAAGGCATCTTCTACTCAGGCAAATCCCATATTCTCCTTGGATATATATTATATTTCAATGGGAAGACATTAGGCAACAAAAGAGTTCAGCTTTGTGAGTTCCACTAAATGAGCTACATGGATTAGGATGATGATGTTAAACTCATGGCATCCCTGGGTGGGACAATGATAATTCTATATTGTCAAACTTTAAAAGATTATTTCCGCTGGGTGATTTTATTAGCATACTACTTCTTAGATAATATTTGCTAATCCCTTAAATATTTTCAAAGCACTTTTACACTTATTATCCCACTGGATTCCCATGTATACCCTGACAAGCAAGCAAAACAAATCTTATTCTTTATTTTAAAGATGATGGCAGAGCCATTGTTACTTATCCAATATAATAACACTGCTAGCAACTAGGTAGCAGATCTTCCTACCTAGTAAGTCTTCTGATCACCTCTCTCCCCCTCCCCCCACCAACTTTTTTATTAGATGGTCTCTGTTACATAAGGAAACTGAGTGACGAATTTATGGAGGCTGCTCTTTTGTCTAAGGAAACGTGGTTTTGGCTATAGGAACTTCTCCATGTATCACACACCTGATAATTTTATGTTTCTAGTTACATTTCCTATTTCATTAATGGGAGCTCCTGGGAAAATGCCTGTGTAGTCAACAAGCTGGAAAGTCTTTTTCAGACTTACTTTAACAAGTCTTTTCGTCAGGGAAACTCAGAACAATCATCTGCCCTCTTGGTCCAAGTAGCAGCAAGATCCTTAAAAATACCTGTTTTTCTCAGAGACAGGGTCCTCTGAGTACCTTAGGAAACCCAGTGTTATGTGGGAGAACAATATTGAACAGGGTAAGGGAAGTGCAGCTTGTGAGTCACAAATATTTACATTTTGTGGAGGCTTTGGGTAAGATTAAGAGGGTTGAACAGCACGACTTTTTGTGAGGAGGCGGCAGTGCATTCTCTGAAATAGCGGAGGTGAGCCTGCGCAGGCCTCCAGCAATAGCATGCGTATAGTTCTGAAAGTTATTTTTCAGTTGTTCAAGTCTCTGTGAGTTCATTTAAATGCCCGCTTTTTCTGCTTTGACTGGTTCTACATTTGTCTTTTAAGGGCCGTCATTTGACCCACTCCCACCAGTTGGGAAAGTTTTAAGAAAGAATGCATAGCACCAAATACATGGAAATTTGAAATATCAAGCAGAACATTCACTCATGTATTGATTTTCAGCTGAATTACCTCCAAACTGATAACAAACATAAAATAGGGATGTACTGGAATATAGTAGCCTTTAAGAATGCTTTTGGGGGCTATATTTTGTTTGATTAGGGTTCAATTAGAATAATTTATCTCTGTTTTATTTGCATAACAAGGTTATGAATGATGAGGCCGCTATAGCCAGACGCGTTGGCTCCAAGGTTGCAATTTAAGTAGGGAGCATTTTGCAAGAGAGAAAGAGAGGGAGGGAGAATCCACTCTTCTTATAATATGCACAGCTTGCTGAAACCTGAGTTTCCCAGATTGTCTTCCTTGAGCTCCCATATCTGTAAGAATAAAGGCAGGAGGTGGCACAGCAGACCTGGAGAGCAGATTAGCTTTCTTAAGTGGGGTGAATGCATCACCAAAGCAGGAACAGTTCCCATGTTGCCCGTGGCAGCCGGTGTTTCCCAGGGCTGCCTGCCGTCTGCAGGAGAGAGATATCCTGGTGCAGAGGAAAACCATGGGCTAATATTTCCTAACATCCTCCTCCTTCAGGAACGACGACAGTTGGAAATTGTGCTTTGTTATCATGATTATTGCCTCAAAGATATGGACAGGTTTGTATGAGGTAGAGGGGATTTCCCCTCAGAAATCTTTTATTCCCCTGTGAGTCTCCTGCTCGCTCACATTCTACCAAGGGCTCTGACCCGTCGTGGCACCCTTTTGGCTATCTTCCCAGGTCTGTGGAGGCAGAATCTCTGGGCCTTGGGTCACTGGGCACATGGACTTGGAAAAGCCTTTGTAAGTGATTGTGATGTGTTTCTCATAGCTTTACTTCTGTGCTATCTGTCTGAATCCCGTGGCTTTAAACCATGCTCTTAGTGACAATGTCTAATCCCAACATTTACCTCGTGTTTTTGTTTTTAAATATATTTTTATTGATTTCAGAGAGGAAGGGAAAGGGAGAGAAACATCAATGTTGAGAATCATTGACCAGCTGCCTCCTGCATGCCCCCTAACTGGGGATCGGACCCGCAACCCGGGTATGTGCCCTTGACTGGAATCAAACCCAGGACCATTCAGTCCATGGGCTGACACTCTATCCACTGAGCCAAACCAGCTGGGGCAGCATTTGCTCTTTAATAGTGACCTTCATAGCTTTGTTCCCAAAGAAGTGGCCAAGAGCTTCCAAAACAGGGGGAGGACATAAGAGGAGATATGTTTGGAATGAGGCAGGAATTAAGGGGAGGGGAGGGTGTTGCATTGCACACATCACATAGAGGTGAGCACTCCTTCTAACTAAGCATGAGATTGTCTTTGCACATGAACTTTGTGAGGCCTAATGTATTGATAAAATTATTGAAAGAGCAGACTGAAATGCTATCTCTCTGTTTTAATCCAGCCTGAGGCAAAAGACCTAGCTGAAAATTGCCATTTGGCTTCTCAATGCATTAAAGGCCTCTAGATGTGCCCTTTACTGCCAGTTTCACTCTCAATTTCACCTTGACACTTCCGATAATTCTGTTTAGGAAACCCAGTTACCAGGCTGCCGATGAGATGGAGTCAGAAGTAGGGTAGGCTCAAGCGATATTGAACCTTAGGAAAGGAAAAGCTATTGTTCCTCAGGGACTCTCGGGGGGAGGAACTGGTGTGACTTTTTCTGCTGTTTCCTGATCAGCAGCCACCGTGAGGAGTCAGGGTGGTTCTGACTTCTGCTCTCAGCATCCCCTCTTTCCCCTGTGGCTGAGGCAAGCCTCTTATTAAGCATCTCAAATACCAGCTCCGAGGTAGCTCAGGTATCAGCAGGAAAGGAAAAGGGGAACAATTCCTCTGGGCTATCAAAGTTACTGTTTTCTTTTTCCCCTTGGTGAGTATCTGAAAGACATGCCTAGAGAAAAGCGATCCTCTCTGCTGATCTCACTTGAGATAAGAGAAACACTGTCCCTGTCCATCTTGTCCTCTTGTTTGCTGGGGATAGTTCCGGGGGAGCAAGGAGAGCATAGGCTAAGATCCATGTTTACCAACGTATGACATACAAGCACCCGGTGGCATGCGAGATTAGCTTAGGTGGTACCCAAACAATCTTTTATGCACTGTATTTAACACAGTTAAGCATTTATTTTTATAAGCAACCTCTGATTTCTGGCAAATGAAATGCATTTGTCATTTATAATTGCAATGGAAAATTTCTTTTAAAATGAAATTATTTAATTTAAAAAGAATCATTTTAAAGAAAAGTACCAGAGGAATAACCGTGCAGTAGGTACGCTGACAGGACAACATTCATGAAGTTTGGTGTGAGATTGACTGAAGTTTAAGAAATGGTGACTCACAGGGTCACACACAGTGGACCCAGAGGAGGAAAAAAAAATAATTTGGAACACCTTAATTTAAACTTTTCTTTATAAATCTGTAGGCCATGAATATTATGTGAGGTTAGCAGTTTGATCCTTTATGGTTTCTCAACATTTTAGCTTTTAAAAGATGCCATTCTTAGAAATGTGTTATAAACTTAAAACCCACAATGTGGATTTTAAAAGGGGTGAGAGGTCATGCCTCACTCTGGGCTTTTAATGTTGGTTCTTGATTTGTCTGTTGAATACTTAAAGCTCATTCTAAAACATTGACTATGAGAACCCATTTGGTTTCCTGATTTATTGCCTCTAAATTCATTCATCTCTATGCCTAGAGCTAATACTGTTTTCCTACCCCTAATTCAGCTGTCTAATTCCCTGGGGATCTTCCTAAAATCACAAATAATACAACACAAGTACCATTATTCCTTAATTAGAAGAAAGATTTTTAGAGAAGAAAATAGAAGGTCAAGCTTGCCTTTATTTATTCATTGAAAAATAGTTCTAAAAGGATTTTGCTGTGTTTGGATATATTCGTATTAAGGAAAACATCAAGAATGATGATGTTTAGCTGCCATTTCCTTTGTAAAAAGTATGCTATTATTAACAGGATCCAAAATACAGCATTATTATGGTTTGGTGGGAAAAGCTATGGAGTTAGAGATAGTGTGAATCTTAGTTTTTACTACTTTTAGTTTTATGATCTTATACATATTCAATCTAAGCCACAACTTCCTAAACTAGGAAATAGGAAAAAACAATATTTGTTTTATGAGGCTGTTGAGATATAAATTATACCTGAAACAGTATAAATTAGGCTTGGCACTTGAGTGGTGTGTGTTTTTGCCTTTTCCTGTAGGTGGAATTACCTAATTTGGTGCTTTATTTTATACTGATCTAGTGTATGCTTTCATTTAATTGCTTTTTAGTTCTGCTTCCATATGTCCGTTATGCTAGGGACAGTGCCTTCCTGTTTGTAATACCTTCAGTCTTGGGCTCATAGTCAGTGCTCAGCATTTACCAGGTGACTGCAGGAGGATAGGTGACCAGGCTAAGAAGGGGTGTTCTCATAGCTTTGCGGACTGGGAGAGACCCCTGAGAGCTGTGCTTTCCTCTGGCATGCATGATGGTGGCAGGCAGGAAAACTTTCTCAGAAGGGTCATTTCCAAGGCAAAGAGATTCACCAACATTTCAGTGCTCCAAGGTTTGGTGCCCCTGCAACTGGCGATTCAGTTTAGGCATCTAACTTTAATCACATTTGTTGCCATTTGAAGCCTCATTCTCTCATGCTGACTTCCATGGAAATAGGGAGCATTTAATCACTGTTCTTTGCAAAATGTGTCTTTCAAATTGTTGTAACCTATTATTGTCATCTTACCCATTCCCTTTTATTTTCCAGGCACTGTAATTCTAGGCAAACTGTGAGTGTTATATCTGTTTTTCAGCAAGCAACATTTGATTCAGGACTCAGTTCTTATTTGTAATGGCTGCAATGGAGTCAGCATTACAATACAAGGAAATATTCAAAAACAGGCATCTTTTGAGTATTAGTTGGGTGGGGAAGACATTGTCACTAGGCAGTCAATACTTCAATGTATACATTGTATATCTAAAGTTCTAGTCATCTTATTATTAAACCTCAACTCACTGAGACTTTAAAAATATGAAATATTTACTGAAATGGCTTTATAAAAGACTCTCTAAATTTTTGCTAATATTATATGAACTTCAAGTCACATAACTCACTCTAATCTGGTAGTTCAAAGTGGTCATATAAATTATTCTAAAATTACCACGTTCTCTTCTTTTAGAAGCACTTAGATGCATTTAGATAAACCATTTTCTCCTCTCTATATGCTTTACCTACCAAATGTTTCTGGAACAGGTATAGCTGTCATCATTTCACAAATAAATTATCTTAGAATTTTTTTGTATTCTTCAAGTTGATGTGAATAATTTAAATGTGTTAACAAAAAAACTTACAAAATAAAATTCCATTGCCACAGAATTATCTTTCATTGTGTCTCCTAGTAGACCATACTTTCCATAAGGGTAGGAACTGTGCCAACTGTTTTAACTTCAGTGCCTTGCATATTGCCTAGGACTTAGTAGACACTGAATCTTGTCAAATAAAGAAAGAAATGAGTTGAGCGATGCTGAAGCATATGAAACGAGTGGCTCTTGGTCAATTGTTTCCTTGGTAGATTATTTCTGGCCTATGAGGCCAGAATTTGGAGCTGTTTGTATGTAGGGATACAAGTTGATTCCGGGACCCAGTGGTCAGATCAGGGGAAGTACCAAACGTTTAATTCCTTGTCTTCCATCTAATAAATTTTTATGAGTGGCTAGAAGTTTGGGAAGGACTATGGCATTGAAAGGACTCCTTATATCACCAGATCCAATAAGGTATTCTGTCATCTAATAGTGTATCAGCTATTATACTACCGAGGATAGTACCTGAGATAGGTGATTTGAAGGTCATGGCTGAGGTGTATTTCTTGAAGTCTAGCTATTCTGATATAGGTTTCTAGGCATGATCTAGTTCAAATTGATTATGACTTACTGTAAATTGCATACTTGGAATTTAGAAATGTCCCATATAGAAATATCCCAACTGCCTGCTTTCAAATTCTGTCTTTGCCACTTTCCAGATAAACAGTCTTGGTCAATGTATTACATTTTTTTTGGTACCTCGTGTGTATATATAACAATTGTAAAAATTTCAATACCTCTCTCCGAGAGTTTTTTTTTAATGATAAAATGAAATAATCCATGTAAAACATTTATTAGACTATATGGCACATAATTATAGCCTAGTAAATATTAGAAGCTATTATTATTATATTAATATTATTACTACTTCATTGCGGTATGAAAATAATCAAGTTATTAAGTTATTTGGTGAGTAGAAAATTAAGAGTTTCAGCTATGCTGTTCTATAATCCATGGCTTGATAATCAGCCTCCTTCATAGGAGTATGAGGTCCTTATTAGACGGCCAGATTTTAGTTGCCTTTGCCTTTCACTCACCTGGCATAATGATTGTCATATGGCCAGTTTTCAATAAATATTTGGTGAATGAGAATGAGTAAAAGTTTCACAAAGCTGCAGAGTGTTAAAGCACCATTAAAAATACCATTATCTTACTTTGTGTTAGATTTAGTTCTCTGAAAAGATTTCAGAAATCTTAAAAAAAAAAACCTTTCTTTAATTTCTTTTGTTTAAAACTTAAGATGAAAGAAAATCAATCTACTTAAAATATAATTGGTCATGTTTATTTTTAGAAAAGGAACTGCTACTGTGTTGGGATAAGAACAATCAAATATGTACTTTTTCATAAATGTGTCACATTTTTTAACTATAAGGAAAAAAAAGGGGAAAGAAAAATTTTATCTGCTGACTATTGTTTCAAACTCTGATTTAGAGACTTTTTTTTTTTTTAGCACCCCTAATAAGTGTCAGCTGGAACCATGGTTGCTGGTGTGGTGGCCACTGTAGCTGGGCTTAGGCTTGTGCATCGATGTGTAGTTAGTGTATAATCTCTGGCAGTTGCTCAGTGCGCTTAGCGCTCTATCCTTACCAACTCCACTTGTGCATGGTGGGTTAAATGCGAAAGATTCTGGAACCGAACATATCCCAATTCCCCTGGGCTATCTGCTTTTAATAGTGGGTTCATATATAGCTGCACATATTTTCTTTAAACCCTGAGGGATAATCACTTCAGACACTTCTTTCGCCTGCCTTTCTTAAGTTTCCCTCACATTCTGTCACAAGTGGAGCCACCTGATTCCAAACCTCTTTTCAGGGTTTGGAGAGATTTTGTCTCTTCTGTCCCATCCAATTGCTCTCCCTGCTGCTCAGATGTCTCCTCTCCTTTTCTGTGTTTCTGCAGCTGCCATTTTTGGGGGGTTGCTTTCTCTGCAGCAGCTGTTGGTCAGACCTTAACTTCAGGGTTGAGAAAGTAGTCTCAGTGAAGTCCCTAGATCCCTCTGACTGGCATTTGAGATCATTTTCCAATCTCTGTAATATAATAGAAAAAGCACACCAGAAATTAATAATAGTGAAAATGATGAGTTTGAGTATATCACATGCGAGTAAACTGTAAAAGAGAAGAGAGAAAAAGAGTGAAACTGCGTGGCTTCTGCTTCTCATGAGCCAGGCATCTAAACACATTTGAGTGAAAATTTTTATGCATCAAAGGAATGTCAAGAGGATGTGACTGCACGAAGGAAATGCTGCATCCACGTGAGTTAGCGTTCAGAAAACACTACTGTTAGGATAAACTCCAAAATTCAGGAGCTCAGCCAAAAGATTTATTTCTTGTTCACTGACTAGTCCATTGTAGGTGTTACTGGCCCAGGTTGTTCGTGGGCTGGAGCTTTACTGAAAGATGTCAAGCATGAAGCCCTCACATAGGCACTGCCGTCTTCTGCATGTTTTCCAGGAATTAACTGAGAGCGTAGAGGAAGAGGCAAGAGGCATGGGAGACTTTTCTGGGTCAAGTTTGGAAATGGTGGACATCAGTCACTTCTATTCACTTTCCATTGAATTGAACTCACATGGCCACACCGAATAAAACAGAAGCTGAGATATGTTGGAAGAAAATAAACACATACCTGTTTGCTTCTAGGTTAGCTCCATGTGCCCAAAACCATTTCCAAAGTTCCTTCTTAAACATAAATCTTGTCTTCTATTTTCAATTTAATCACTTTAAAAGAAATTCTCACCCAAGGGTATGATTTTAAAGAGAGGGTAAAGGAGGAGGGTAAGGGAGAAGGAAACATCAATGGGCTCCATTCTGTTTGTGCCAACACCAGAGATCAAACCCACAACATATGTATGCACCCTGACTGGAAATTGAACCTGTGACCTTCCACTATGATACGTCAACCAACTGAGCCACCCAACCAAGGCACTTTCATCATCTTAATGGCAAGTTGAGAAATGTAAGAAAAAAAGGAAACATATTTTAAAAAGCAGCTAGTATTTTGATTTTGTTTTCTATTCAAAGATTATACTCAGCCATTCCCAAAAAGAAAATTGTACCATTTAGCCTTTATCTGGGAAAAGGTTGAGGTCCATAATTTCTGAGTGACCTGTAATTCCTTTAATCAAGCATGGACATGGCTCTATGAGTTCCAGTGACCTCTATCTGAAATAAGAAAAAAATATTCCCTCTCCCCAGCAGATTTAAATTACTGGATCAAGGACAGGATAGATGCAAGACATAGTCCCTGTAGAAAAAAGAAGGCGAGGAGGCCCAGTGGGTGGTCAGTGGCCCATATCAAGAATGGACTCTTGCTGGGAGGCATTGGAGGATGTTCAGCAGAGGAGGATGTTCTAAGCAGATCCTGAATGCACTCTCGGAACAGAGCTCATATATATATATATATATATATATATATATATATATATATATATATATATTTGATTTTTTACGAGAGGAAGGGAGAGGGATAGAGAGTTAGAAACATCAATGAGAGAGAAACATTGATCAGCTGCCTCTTTTTTTATTGTTCATTTTGCTTCTGATCTGCCCTCGAGGTCTTCCTTGACCTGAGGTTCTTATTTTCCCTGTTCAGGTGAAGTGGGTCTTTGGTACGTCCACTTTTCTTGGGGACAATCCAGCTTTTGCAATCTGGTCTCCGCTAGTGCAAGTTTGTGGTGCAAAGACTTCTTGGGCAGTCATAGGCTAGTTTTTCTTTTATTTGTTTTTGGCCAAGTTCAGTTTTGGTAACACGACTCCTCAAAAAACTCACTGGGCTTCTGAACTATGCTTTCAAGTTAGTTGCTTATACAAATGGTCATCAGCTATAGTGTTTTCTCAGATATATTTCTCTGCATCCTCCTCTTAATGCCTCTTTCTCTCAACAGAATGGAGGCTGTTCTGAGGTCATATGAAGCAATTTGAGTCCTTTGTTCAATTGTTAAGACTTGCTGGGCCTTTTCCATTCAAAGTCTTTTTCCATTTTATTTCATATGTTGTGGTGACTCAGAAGCTGTCGGCTTTTCCAACCCTGTGAGCCTTCAAATGTTTGGTCTCACTTTAATCCTGGAATTTTACTCAAAATTTGTTAATTCTTGTCTTAGCTATAATCTTTCTCATAATAACTTGCTATAAGCAGCACAGAGCAAGTGCTACACTCTTTTTAATGAGTTATTCTAAGGCTGGTCTCAGTAGATACCTGGTCGGCCTTCCAGATAGTTGCAGTCAGCCCTTTTAATCTTTTTGCCTAAACGAAGTAGAGTTCTCCAACCTTCTAGCGAACATCTACCACTTGAGTGCTAATCCAAAGCCAAATATTTGTGGGTTTTGTTACAGCAATGTCCCACTTAAAATAGGATAATGTTAGGATTTAGGACTATGTTAGCCATTGTAACACATTAGTCCCTAAATTTCACTGACTTAATGTACTATATTTTATTTTTCTCTTATGTGAAAACCCAAGCTAGGTGCCCCTGTTTGCTGTGGGTGGGTTGTAAACCACACAATCACTCAGGGAACCACACTGATGAGTCTCTGCTGTCACTGACCTTCAATACATGTCTTCCATGTCTGCTTTGGATGTTGACTTTCAGCTAGCAGAAGTAGGAAGGAAATTTATGTAGACCAGGCCTGTAAGAGTGCTTGTCCCTTTCACTATGCTCATGTAACCACATCTAACTGAAAAGGGGGCTGGGAAAAGTAATGAAGCTCAGGAGGAAGGAGAAATGGTTCTGAGGGTCAGCACTCCTAGTCTCTGCTATAGTGCCTTAAACAAAGATGACTATTGTAGGTAGAGCACAGGAGGTTTATCTTGGTGCAGTGGCTGATGCAATGCTGTGAGCTCACTCCAGCAGTTCAGATCTTTCTGGCAAACCAGGAAGATGGCAATTCCCGCCTGAGCCCCTCCCAGAGCCACGTACACAATATCCCAACCTTTATGCATACTGGCTCCCTAAGAAGATATTCCATGATTGGCCACCTCTTCTATATATACTGCTGTACTTCCTCAATAAAATTAGACCTGCATCACAGAACCTGGTCTCCGGAGTCATGCATGCAAGCGTCCTAGCACTTAGGGGCTCCGTCGTCCTCACCCCTGGGAAATCCCCTGCTTCAGACTGTTTTCCTTGTGTACAAGAAGTCTCAGGTGCGTTGTCTAAAGATGGCACACTGACTCCATGATCAAAATAAATACTATATTTTCTTTCCAGCCCCCACCCCAACCTTATTCAGGGGGAAAAACTGTCCTCAACTGAGATTTCTGGGAAGAAGTTATTGGCCAGACCCTCGTGAAGTGACTGTTGTTAGAAGTAAAGTAGGCTGGGAAATTGGGTATTTATTGACATTTCTACTCTGCTTAACATCAGCTTAATTAGTGAGAAGAAAGAGAATAGACTTTGGGTATGGAATTAGCAGTATCTGCCTCTCAGATTAATACAATTTCCATATTCTAGGGGGAAAAGCCTTCCCTGGGACAGATCTCTTCTCTCTGGAATGTACCATATCAGCCATTTCAGTTTCCTGGAACCATTTATATTTGAAACAAGTATTTCAGTATGTGTTGTACCATGCCAAGAACATAGTAATAAATTAATATTTTTACTGAAATAGTTAAAAGAATGAACAAATAACATCAGTACACTTGTTATGACTAGAGGTATAAAAGGAGATGTCCTTTGACAACTGTGACTAACAAATGTGCAAGTCTAGCCATGTAATGAGTAGATTGAGATATTCACTGTCTATACACACATTCATTTTCCCTCGATGTTTTTTATTTATGAGGTAATTTATGCTTTCTAAGTCCTTAGCAGTCTGCATTCAACTATCTTCTCTCTCTTTGGTACTCCCAGAGAAATAAATGTAAAGAAAGAAAGGTCCAAAAGAAGAATTTATAAAGAAGTCACCCAAAAGGGATAAAATTATATATGTAATAAAGGACTTCACAGTTCTGGAAAGCAGGGCTATGTCTTTTTTCTTTTCTTTTCTTTTCTTTTCTTTTCTTTTCTTTTCTTTTCTTTTCTTTTCTTTTCTTTTCTTTTTTCTTTTCTTTTCTTCTCTCTCTTTTTTTTTTTGGCATTGTTTAGAAACCAGTAAAATAATAGGCTAATTACCTTTTTTTGGCTAAAATAGATTGATTGTGATAACACTGGTTATTACTACACCTGGAAAAATTATCTAGCCCAAAACAGCAAATGCCATGACTACTTGTCCACAGGGCTCTCTCATTTTAGCTTGCTTTGTCTGGTGGTTTAAACAGGGAGGGATAGAAAAGTAAGAGAGACACATTTTGTGCTCCTGTTCTGAGGCCGCCACTGCTAAAATGACAGGGTCAAAGGCGCTTCATAGAAGTATTTGGAAGCCACAAAAGACATCCTGTGATGCCAGGCATCCTGCAATAACGCAAATGGTGGCCCCCAAAACGCACATCTCTGACGTCAGCTGCCACTATCAAGCAATAATTATTTCTTCTTTTGAAGAGTCAGCTTGCCAATCACTTTGATATGCTTTCCGTTGCTTTCCGGGATACACGGGTTTCCTTCGCTTTTCCACGGGAAGAGTCTTTGACAGACTTAGTCACTTTCAGTACGAGTCTCTGCCTTGCCTGGAGTCTGTCTGGATGTCCCTGACTGCAAAGCAACTAAGTCCTTGCAGCATCAAAGAGAGAATAAAAATATCTTCACAAGCTCCTCTCTCTTTTTGAATCCCTTGTGCACTTGGGCACCGGTGTGCTCCGAATCCAGCACCACGCTGGGAAAGTGGGAAGCTGATGGATGTCCCCTGTGCTTTTGGAAATGAGATGGCCTGGAGGTGGGGGATTTCAAGCAGGTGCCAGCGACCAAGTACTTGTAAGCAAATTATTCCTGGATTTGTGCACCAAACTATGTTTTAACTAAAATTAAAAACTTGCATTGTGAAAAGCATTTTAAGAAAACAGAAAAACATTCTGACATAGCTTGTCAGGAAACATACAACTTACTTCAGGTTATTTTTTTAAGGACTCATATTTAAAAACCATATCAGGAACAAAATTAAGATTAATTTTATCACTGGCTAAATGGGGAGTGAGAATGTTGTTTTGAGAAAAGACCTGGTAGGGGTTCTTATGTTTCCCCTGCTTTCCCAGCCTTGGTTCCACAGTCTATTCTGGGATAATATGTACATTGAAAACTTTGTTCTACTTATGAAAACTGGCCTTTCTCTGTTCAACTTTGTGTTTGGGGGGTGCTCTATATCTCTTCGATAGATATAATTTCTGCTTCTCTGGTTCCTTTTTAAAAAATCACTCTTATATTTGGCATGACCTGCCTTCATTCTCAAGGGAATTCTGTGGATCTCATATTTCCTTTTCTTTTGCCCAGGCTACTGAGTTTTTAAGAAAAAGAAAATGTTGGTATGTATTTCAAAATATTTCCTATTGTCCAGGGCTTTGTTCAAAATATCTATATTTTCCTGCTTTGTGGTGTTTCTTATTAACAGGACAACATGATGCCATGGACCTGCTATTGCTATTTTGATCCATCTCTCCAGTTTACTGAGAAAATAACTTTTATGAAAAAAAATTGATAGCTCCATTCATAGCACTGACAACTGGGAGGGACACTGGCTTCCCTCTCATTCTTCATATTCACTCATTGACCAAGGCCTGTGGATATGTATTTCCCAAATGTCTTTCTAATCGGTTCCTTTCCTCCATTCCTGCTGATATACTCTTGGTTCCTTCTAACATCATCTCTCAGCTAGACTACTGCAATAACTTCATTACTGACCCATGTTCACACTCCCCCCCCCCATCCATTCTCTGTATTGTAGCCAGAGTAGTCTTCTCTGAATGTAAATTGAAGATGGCATGTCCATGCCTGAAATCTCTCAATGGCTTTGTCTAAAGACAGAGACCAAAATCCTTAAATATAGTCTAACTCATCTTATTCTCCCCCATCTAAACTTCTGTCTTGCTTGAAGACACACTGGGAAAGCATGTCCTTTGCCCCTCAAGATCTTTTTGCTTGCTGTTCCATTTTTTCTCATCTCTCTTGTCCCTCTGCTTCACTGAGCTGAACACTGACCTTAAAAAAGAATATGACTCGAATAATGGCCATGGAGTGATGGGACTGTGCGCCTTTGGGTTACATGTCTCCAAGCCTTTTTGCTTTTCCCGTCCCAGATGCTCTGCAACAAACTGGCAGCCCAATCCTTTGGGTGAGTCAACACCAGTTCCTTCCTTTAAATCCCACGTGTTGCACAAGCCCCGTCTGCCTTGGCCTGAGAAACCAGAGCACGTTACTCCCACTCATGATTCCTAATTGGAACAATCCAGCAAATGAGTCTTTGGAAGTGTCATCTTGGGGACTGTGTAACGTGTCTGCCGGAGCTGCATTTGTTTACACTTTGCCAGTGTCATCATTTACAAACTTCAAAAAACACATTGACAAATTCCCTCGCTGTTTTGGCAGCGCTTCCATCAATCACCCAACTAATAGCACCAACATTTCTCCTGGGCTATTATAGTCACTTCAATCGCTGCTGCTGCCACTGCCTCAGGAGGAGATAAATCAGAAGGACTTCTTTTAGATGGTCTCAAATACAACACCATTTTTTTTTTTATTAAACAGCACTTTCCTCCTCACTCTTCTTCCCCAGCCCCTCCCCCATCCTCCTCTGAACCATTCTCTCTGTTTTGCACATTGCCTTAGATAAAGTAAATCTGCATCTATGCCTTTCCTTTAGGGGGCCCCTTTGCAACGTCATTGGGTCGTGGGTCCATTTATTATTTTGGATTTTTGTGTGTCCTCTTTCGTTACTCCGTGCAGCCCTCTCAAATCAATAAGTGTATCATGTTTCTGCCGGCAACAGGTGCCCAGCTTCCCAGGCCCAACACAGCCTCGGAGAGCGGCTCACATGTCTCATGACCACAGTGTGAAAACCTGAAACCATTTTGCCTTTCAACCAGGTTCTTTGTGTGGCAGCGTCAGGCAGCAGCTGGATCTCTAAGACACAGTGGCTAGAGTATCCCTGCTCTTGCACTTTCACAGGCTAGTCTACTGCAGAGCTCACTCCTTTTCAGGAGGAAGCAATAGTGCAAAGACTCATCTGCTGCATCCCCTATGGAAACGAGTGGGGCTGTAGTCCTTCCTATCTTCTCTAGTCAAAGCTCATCTTTTCCCCTCATAAACGGACCTTTCTCAAACAAAAGTGTATTAAAAAGACCAAAACAAAACACAGCCACCAACCAAGGTCTTCCAGCTTCCTCACTATTAAGAAGCACGGCCATTGCCCTGGCTGGTTTGGCCCGGTGGACCAAGCCTCGGCCTGCGGACTGAAGGGTCCCAGGTTTGATTCCTGTCAAGGGCATGTACCTTGGTTGTGGGCACATCCCCAGTAGGAGGTGTGCAGGAGGCAGCTGATCAATGTTTCTCTCTCATCGATGTTTCTCACTCTCTATCCCTCTTCCTTCCTCTCTGTAAAATATCAATAAAATATATTTTTTTAAAAACAAGCATGGCTACATCTTCTCCCCACACAGGTCCCACATTCAGAATCCCGGTAGTAAAAGGGGAAGTGCCTGCCAACCTTGGCAGATCAGGTGCGGAGGGCTGGCTGGGGTTCTGCCACCCCGATGGAGTGTTTGCTGGCTGTGATGCCAACTTCAGAGCCAAACAAAACCTTAGCCTGCATTTCAAGTTGCTGCCCAAGAGATGCCATTCACTCCATCACCGAGGGCTCTATTCATCCTCAATGATCCATGGCCCCGGACAAAGCACCGACTGCAGCCTATTGCAAATCTTGGCTCTGTACCTGACCGACCTATTAATCAGAATTCTAACCGGGACTTGGAAGCCTTTTTCTTTCTCGTGTAAGTCAGAGAGCTGATGGCCGTGGAGACTTCATGTAAATGATGCCATCAACTTGATGCGTGGGGCCTTCAGTGTTAAGTCTGTGGTCACAGGGAGTATTATTTACCCTAAAAAAGTAATCCTTCTGGATGCAAGAACTGCTCTGGGCTGTCTTCACTTTATGCAGTATTTCTGATTGCCAGCTCTGTTTTGATGCTGAAATGAGCTCATAGCAGTAATCATTTTTATGCTTAAAAGGACTTTTCTCTTTATTTGAAAGAGAAATGCCCCTATCTTTCACATTTTTTAAAAGCAATTTTTTCAAGGTGGATTTTTTGTTTAAAACCTAAACGGTAGTCAGCCTCAAAGCTGTTTTTGATTGATCAACAATTCTTTGGTTGTATTGGTGGAAGTATTCGTAAAGAGAACTGGCTGATTAGAACTTGATGACCTCATAGGGGAGGGGTATTCTGAATTCTGTTTTAGCCTTAGTACCGAGAAAGAATCATCACTGTTCCTTGTGTATACTGATGACTTTATTCATATCAGACCTAAAACTGGGCTAATGCATATAAATATGCCAATACATTTACAGACTATTTTGAGTTGCTATTTTAAATAGTACGATGTTTGCCAAACTGGACTACTGCACAAATTTCACTTGAAGAACTCTTGTGACCCTCCAGTGTTGACTTGAATTTATTAAACTAGCAAAGACCTTTTTATGCATATAACTTTTTCTACCACTCTAAAATGTAAACAAATAACAAGTTAAATAAAAAAAATCACAAAGGCAATAAAAACATTAATTAAATGAGAAAGAAAATGTTGATTGCCAAACTTAAATGGATCACTCTCAGTAGAATCATAGCACTAAACCATGTACTAGTTTGGTAGAACAGGGCATGCTGATGCTAATGTGTTATGTGATCACTAGTGTACTGTGATCCCATTTGGACTTCCATGTGTAAATACATCCATTGATGCCATTTATTTTATTCTTGTCCCATTGGCTCATGACATTAATGACAGACCAGTTGGCCTCACCTTGATCATGAGATACATGCTAAAGCTGAAGCTCAAATCATGGCGAGGAGGACATTTTTCTTTTTTTCTTTTTCTTTAGTGCCCTAGACTAGAATCGAACCTGGGACCCTTCAGTCCGCAGGCTGACACTATAGCCACAGCCAAACTGGCCAGGGCCATTTTTCAGGAAATTTAGAACGCGCACTATAACTTTTTAAATCATTGCTAAAGTGGAGACACAGAATTTTAAAATGCTTAGAAATAACTTGTTGAATTCTGAAACTGTCTTTTAATTGTGGTTTTAGAAATGCTTGTTTAAAAGAGAGCATGTCTGATAGCGTTGCAGTCTTCACGCTTCTAATCCACTGTTCATAACCCATTGTGATGGTCACTTAACCTCATTTTTTACTTATTACTTCTGTAGTATAAGACCAAATAAAAGGACACAATCAAGTTCAGTGCAATATATTAGGTGCCTACTGTGTGCCAGTCATTGGAGCAAAAGGTAGAATAGATCAAAGAAGGAAGAATAAAAATCTATTATAAAGAATATAATGATTCTAATACAAACTATCCAATGGAATCTCTTTGAAAATTTTAATAATTAATATTAAAATTTAACTTAAATCTGTATAAATTGATTTGGAGGAGTTTAGATCTTTATTTACAGGGCTAAGACACTGCTTTCTGCAAAAAAAAAGAGAAAAACTTCCTAGAAATTTTCTTATTAATAACTTGAAGAAAATTATATGTACTTAAAAAATAATAAGCTTACCTCTTTCTAAAAGAGGACAATAATTGTAAATGTTCATCAAGTCAACACTGATCTACCCCAACTGATACTAATTAAAGAAGTTTGACTCTGCATCTCTATTAGATTCAGTAATAGGCCTGAGTTGACTGCATATAATATGTATGCACTATGCCTTTTATTAGCAATGCATTCAAAATTGTAAACTGAATGACCAAGAACTTAATTGCTGGCTTACAACAACATAGTCAAATTAGCTAATACTGAAAGGCTTTCTTACCACTATAAAGCTATAGAGATGCTAATAACCAGGACAATTTTAATATACACCCAAACTTAAATTAATACCTGTCAGAATCCTTTCATCATCTGGCAGAGGACTCCATCAGCATGGTCCCCAAGCCCTCAAAAGGACGCCTACTGACTGAGGTTCCAGCTTGACACACATTATTGTCAATGCAGGAACAAAGGATGTAGTAAATAAAGTTCTGGCTTTTAAGACTTTTATAAGTAAACAACCCAAGTTAATTGTTTTTACATTGTACTCGCCAAAGAGAGGTACTTTAGCAACAACCAAGTTCAATGCCGATAGGGAAATACAATCCATTTGTCCAGAAGAAGAACAGAACAGGAATATTTGTGAATAGCCCTAATAAGCTAAGGATTAAAAAACTATAAGCCACACCAAGGAATTGAGCTAGGCAAGAGAGATTCATCAGGTACAAAACAAAACTAAACAAACTACACCCCCCCAAAAAAAATAGTATTTCACGCACAGTGTATGTGCATAAATATGTAAGCAAAAATATAAAGCAAGTATGCTTATAACCTTTAAAAAGAGAAGAAGGTAACTGAAATGAAAAAACGAGAGAAGAAACAAGATGGCGGCATAGAGTAGACACCGTAAATGCAGCCGTGAACAACTATTTCAGAAAAACCTCGAAAAGAACACACGGACACCACTCGCATCCACAGGAAGGCTGGCTGAGTGAAAATCCTACAACTAGAGAAGAGTCTGAGACTCAGAGGAGCAGCGGAAGCAAAGTACAGAGGTACAGAGGCTCGCGCACGGGGCTCAGGGAAGGGCTGGCGCCAGGGGACGCGGTTCTTTTCCAAAACGAAGAGAGCCACAAGTCCCCAGCGGCTCTGAACTCCAGTTCCAAGCGAGTTTCTAAGGACCCAGACACCCAGAGAAGGGGGACTGACTGGCACCAGGAGGAAATCCAAAACGGGTTTCTCTCAGTGTTGCTTGCAGCAATTATCGTGGGACACAGAGACCTGGTGTCTCTCAGCCCAGTGCTGAAAAGCGCCATAGCTATTTGCTCTGCCCTGCCCTGCAAACTCCCCGAGGCCCCGCCCCTCCCAAGCTGTGTCAGAGCTAGGGCAGAGGCTTAATCAACACCTCCTTAAAGATACAGGAGCCAGCCCCACCCAGTGGCCAGAGTGGGACTAACCTAAACAAAACAGATCCACAAGGAACACACCCAGGGCAGATGCAGTGAGCATAAAAGCTCCACTGAAACAACTCTTGCCCCATAAGGGTGTCTCCAGCACAGAAATTCTCCCACTGTAGACACAGCTGACTCTCATAACC
>PVJC01029281.1:0-21991 GCA_004026665.1 Murina feae
CTGTCTTCCTCTTCAGGCCTGATCACCCCCAACTGCCCTCCCTTGCAGGCCTGATCCTTCCCAACTGCTCTCCCCTGCCAGCCATCTTGTGGTGGCCATCTTGTGTTCACATGGGGGTGGCCATCTTTGACCACATGAGGGCAGCCATCCTGTGATGGTCAATTTGCATATTACTTTTATTATATAGGATGTTGTTGAGCAACTTTATATCAGTATTCATTAGGAAAGTGGTCTGTTGTTTTATTTTGTGTTGTGTCTTTGTCCATCTTTGGTTTCAGGGTAATGCTGGCTTTAATCTGTTCTGAGGTGTTTATTTACCTATATATTTATCTTTAGCAGAGATCATTATGCCTTAATATGCAATAAGTTTCTGTGTAGTGTTACTGCAACCTGCAGGACTCCAGCAGCATTTCTTATAGGACAGAGCTGACAATAATGAACTCTCTAAACTTGTGTTTATTTAGTGGTGTCTTAATTTTTATCTTATCTTTGAAAGACAATGTTGCTAGATATAGAATTTTTGGCTGACAGAGTTTTTTTCTTCTTTTTATACTCTTAAAATATCATCCCACTGTCTCTGGCATCAATGGGTTATTTATTTTTTTCTCTGAGGGGCCCATGAGATGGCTCACTTTCTTTGGCTGCTTTCACTATTTTCTAATTTCTTTGTCTTATGACAGTTTGAATAGACTGTCTTGTTTTGAGTCTTGATTTTTCCCACTTGGAATTCATTGAACTTCTGAAATTTATGTCCTTTTCCTTCTTCAACTTTTGAAGATTTTTGGCTTTGGCTATGATTTCTTCAAATAATATTTCCTTTTCTCTTTCCTCCT
The DNA here is from genome assembly GCA_004026665.1 of Murina feae. NCBI lineage: Eukaryota > Metazoa > Chordata > Mammalia > Chiroptera > Vespertilionidae > Murina > Murina feae. Next base: position 834 of record PVJC01029281.1, read on the forward strand.
TCTGAGATCCTCATAATAGAACAATTTGATGGTGTCCCTTATGTCCTTTATATTCTGTTCACCTTTCTTCATTTTTTTTCTGCACCTCAGACTTGATATTTTCAAACGTTCTGTCTTCAATTTCCTTCCTTCCTTCCTTCCTTCTTTCCTTCCTTCCTTCCTTCCTTCCTTCCTTCCTTCCTTCCTTCCTTCCTTCCTTCCTTCCTTCCTTCCTTTTTCTCTCTCCCTCTTCCCCTGTTCACATATACTTTTGAGTACCTCTAGTGATTTTTTAAAAACCAGTTACTGTGATTTTTAGCTCCAGAGTTCCTATTTGGTTCCTTTTCATAATTTTTCTTTGTTAAGATTCTGGTTGTTCATGGTTTTATTTCCTTTTAGTTCTTTAAGCATATTTAAGACACGTGTTTGTCTACTATGTCCAATGCCTATGTTTCATCAGAGACAGTTTCTGGAGATTTAATTTGTTCCTTTGATGGGGCTATTTCTTCGTGTTTCTTTGAATACTCTGTGATTTTTTTTAAAGGAGCCATATTTTTTAAAAATATATTTTATTGATTTTTCACAAAGAGGAAGAGAGAGGGATAGAGAGTTAGAAACATTGATGAGAGAGAAACATCAATCAGAGAAACATCAATCAGCTGCGTCCTGCACACTCCCCACTGGGGATGTGTCCGCAACCAAGGTATATGCCCTTGACCAGAATCGAACCTGGGACCCTTGAGTCAGCAGACAGATGCTTTATCCACTAAGGCAAACCAGTCAGGGCTGTGATTTTGTTGTTGTTGAAAATTGGACATTTGAAAAAACAGCCACCTTCACCATTTTATGCAGACTGTTTCTACTAGTATAGTCCTGTATTTTATTAGCTGGCAATGGTTTGAGTCTTGGGAAAAGCCCCAGGTGAATGTGTGGTAGGCTTAGTCTTTTCTTAGTATACTAGAGGTGTAGTGCACAAAAATTTGTGCACTTGGAGGGGTGGTCCCTCAGCCCAGCCTGTGCCCTCACGCAGTCTGGGACCCCTTGGGGGATGTCCACCTGCTGACTTATGCACACACACTGGGGATCGGGCCTAAGCTGGCAATCAGACATCCCTCAGGCAGCCCAGGAGCCCTTGGGAGATGTCCACTTGCCATCAGGGAGCAGGCCTAAGCTTCAGTCAGACATCCTTAGCACTGATGAGGAGTCGGCAGAGGCTCCCACCACCACTGCTGTGCTGGCAGCTGACAACCTGGCTTGTGGCTGAGCAGAGCTCCCCCTGTGGGAGCACACTGACCACCAGGAGGCAGCTCCTGCATTGAGCGTCTGCCCCTTGGTGGTCAGTGTGTGTCATAGTGACCAGTCATTCCCAGTCATTCTGCTATTAGGGTCAATTTGCATATTACCATTTTATTATATAGAATAGAGACATGGTACACAGGTGGGGGACGGCTCATTTGCCCTGAAAGGTGTCACGGATGAGGGTGGGTGTCCCACTAGGGTGCCTGGCCAGCCTAGGTGAAGAGATGATGGCTGTTTGCAGACTGGCAAAGCCCTCCAGCAGGGACCCTCATCCCATGGGGTGTGGCCATCCTGGGTGAGAGGCTGAGGGCTGTTTTCAGGATGGCCACACCCCCTTCAGGGTGGGTGGGTCCTGCTGGGTGCCTGGCCAGCCTGGGTGAAGGGCTGATGAACATATTGAGGCTGGCCATGCCCCCCAGCTACCCAAGCTCTCAGCGTCTCCTTTTTCTCTCTTTTTTTCTTTTTTCTGGGATTTATTTATTTTCTATAATTTAAATTTTGTAGCCTTGAGTGGAACCGAGGGCAGGCCAAGGTAGGTGGGAAGCATGGCTTTCTCCATTGCCGGGGGCAACCCAAGCTTCCTGCTCACTCCAGCTTGTGGCTGGCACCATCTTAGTTGGGTTAATTTGCATACTTGCTCCTGATTGGATAGTGGGCATGGCTTGTGGGCATGGCTTAAGTGTAGCAGAAAGATGGTTAATTTGTATGTTTCTCATTTATTATGAAGGATATTGTGCCTGGGCCTATGTGTGGGTTTTCAATTCCCTTGTATACATAGCAGCTTTTGAAAGTCTATATTTCCCAAAGAGTTTGTCCCTCCACATCTTTCCTGATGGTCCAGGGACTTCGATGATCCAGTGTATATTCCTTTACCTGTGTTCTGTTGCCCCATACATCTGAAAACCTGTACTTGTGTTGTAGCTTTTGTGGCTGATGCCCATTACTTTTTATCTTTTTCTCTAGTCTGAGATCCAGATTAGGGTGCTTTACCATAACTGAGTTTTGAACTTGGTAAAACAGAGACCAGTTCTTCAGGCAATGCCCAGGCAGGTTAGAACACCGCAAATAAGGTCTGCTCTGCTTCCTCTGGTTTCACACTAATTTGGAACCAGATTTCTACCTCCCTCAGAACAAAACTGTGCCATGCTAGGGGAGGGGATGAGGGAAAGGAAAGTGAAAATGCCACAAAGCATTCTACCAATATATGTGTGGGTTTTTTCTTGATTGGGCATTTGCTTGGCTGCTGTAGACCTTTGAGTATCTTTGAGAACTCTGACAGGTTTTAGCCATTCTCTAGTTATTGTTTTGTTGTTTATGTTTACACAAAGACTAGGGGTCTGAAGATTCCTAGTCTACCGTTCCCTGACCTGACATGGCAGCCTTCCCTTAAGACTACTGTGTGCATACTCAGCCCCTCTTTTGATCCCTAACAAGGCATACCTATTTGGAGCAGAAGCCTTGAGGTGGCATACTGCAGTAGTTAAAACAGAGACTTTAAATGGCAGGGAGACATATGAAATATAAATTAAAACTACAGTGCAACCCTATGCATACTCACCAGGTTGGCCAAAATAAAAATATGGATATCAGGTGTTGAAAAGGACAGGGACAATCAGAACTCACATATAGTGCTGGTGGAAGTGTAAATTATTATAAGCTCTTCTGCTAGTCTATATAAATAAAAATGTAAATGTTCGTTTGTTCAAAATCTTAAATCTCTGAAAGTTCATCACTGATTGCTTTGAAATTTTGACATAACATTGCATTTGAATACATGCATGTTTTTATATACCTACATTATGTAGATGTCACACCTGTGTTTTTCTTTAAAAAAACACATAGCACCATCTGTTGGACATAAAATCAACACACGCTTTACTAAATATTTTACAATTCTATTTCAATGTTTCCAATGTATGATCCATGCAATTTAGTGACGTCAAAGGAAGAATTGGTTGAAAAACTATTTCCCAATATTCAGACCAATTATAAGAGTATGATTGGCTGTGTGAACGAGCTATTCTTGCAGCCAAGAACAAAGCCATCTATGAACTTAACAATATTATTCAGTCTAACAGTCAAAGTGAGGCAGTCACATACAAGTCTGTCGACACTGTTGTGGAAGCAGATGAAGCAGTTAATTATCCAACAGAATTTTTGAATTCACTCTATCTGCCAGGGATGCCACTGCACATACTGCAATTGAAAATGGGTATGCCAATTATCATGTTGCAAAATATCAACCAGCCAAAGCTTTGCAATGGCATGCGGCTTTGCAGTAAAAAAATTAATGAGCAACGTCATAGAAGCAACAATCTTGACAGGATCTTTCATAAGTGAAGATGTCCTCATTCCTTGCATTCCTGTGATTCCAACAGATATGCCATTTCAATTTAAGAAATTGTAATTCCCAATTCGATTGGTGTTTGCAATCACCATCAACAAAGCTCAGGGTCAATCTTTAGAATTGTGCGGTTTAGATCTAGACACAGATTGCTTCTCACATGGACAATTATGAACGAGTTGTGGGCAGCCTGAAAATGGCCCTTAGCCCCTCACCCAGGCTGGCCAGGCACCCCAGTAGGGACCCAAACCCTGAATGGGCTGTGGGCAGCCTGAAAACGACCCTCAGCCCCTCACCCAGGCTGGCCACACCCTTATGGGGTGAGGTTCCCACTGGGGGGTTGGCCAGCCTGCAAATAGCCATCAGCCCCTCACCCAGGCTAGCCAGGCATACCAGCAGGTGGACATCCCCCAAGGGGTCCCAGACTGTGAGAGGGAACAGGCCGGGCTGAGGGACCCCCCCGAGTGCACACATTTTTGTGCACCAAGCCCCTAATAATTAAATAATAATACAAGAATAAACTTTTGTGTACTCCCAACTGTAAACCTACTTTTTCCAACCCCTGTATATATGCCCAACACAAATTCATACCTATGTTTACCAAAATTACTGGAATTTTCAAAACACCACTATTTTTTTAGACAAACAGACAAAAAACAGCTCTTTGACATCCCCTGAGAGGTCCCAGAGTGCGAGAGGGTGCAGGCCAGGCTGAGGGATCCCACCGGTACACAAATCAATGCACTGGGCTTCTAGTTAGGTCGATACTAGGCAATATTGTTATCTTCAATGAATAAATGAGGAAGGATAACCATACAAATGTTAACTAGCCCAGGGGGCAGATGCTCAATGCAGGTCAGTGTGCTCCCAGTTACAAGCTGGGCTGAGGGCTGGTGAGCACAGCAGCAGTGGTCATCCAGATCCAGAATTCACATCTATGTTCTCAAGAGTCCACACTCTTACCACCTATGTCCCTCTGTTAATAGGGCTAACTCCCACTCCCAACCCCCCAAAGATGTATTTAAGAGAGTTTAGAAAACTGTAATTCAGTAAATACATTAGATCTCCATAATTCCCATTAATGATAAAACATGATCTCTAGCTCTCCTTCCTATGCTCACATTTCACAGTTATACTTTGACTGTATCTGAATTTCTTTTACCACAGTCTTAGAGTTTCTTATCTTTCTGGTAATGGTTTCTTATTAAATGCCCCTTCAAACTTTGAGGAAGCATAATGAAGAGTTTATATTTAAGCATAATGAAGAGTTAATTTTCCACAGTTATATATTACTGGAGGCCTAGTGCATGACATTCATGCACTGGGGGTGAGGAGTGGAGGGGGTAGATGCCTCAGCCTGGCCTTCACCCTTTAGCAGTGCAGGAGCCCTCAGGGGATGTCCTACTGATGGCTTATTGGAAATCCTTAGTGCTGCAGTGGAGGCAGGAGAGGCTCCTGCCACTGCTGCTGTGCTCACCAGCCCTCAGCCCAGCTTGTAACTGGGAGCACACTGACCTGCATTGAGCATCTGCCCCCTGGTGATCAGTGTGCATCATCGCGACCAGTCGTTTCGCTGTTCAGTCATTTTGCATATTAGCTTTTTATTATATAGGATTATCTACTCTACAGTCTTTTATACTTGAGGGCATGGGGTGTTTTAAATGTATGTTTTCTGTGGTTAGCCAAGGAGCTTAGACCATATTAGGTGCTCAATTAATCATTGAAATAAAAAAAAAACCTTTTATTCTTGGTGACCCATATTACTTTATATGTATTTTCTTTTTTTAAAATATATTTTTATTGATTTCAGAGAGGAAGGGAGGGGAGAGATAGAAATGATGAGAGAGAATCATTGGTCGACTGCCTCCTGCATGCCCCCTACTGGAGATCGAGCCCACAACCCGGGAATGTGTCCTTGACTGGAATCAAGCCAGGGACCCTTCAGTCCACAATCCGAAGCTCTATCCATTGAGCCAAACCAGCTAGGGCTATATATTCTTGATTAAAGACCTTTGATAATGCTATTTAAAAAAAATATATTTTTATTTATTTCAGAGAGGAAGGGAGAGGGAGATATATAGACATCAGTGATGAGAGGATCATTGATTGGCTGCCTCCTGCACACCCCACACTGGGGATAGATTGAGCCCACAACCCAGGTATGTGCTCTGACCTGGAATCAAACTGTGACCTCCTCGTTCATAGGTTACCACTCAATCACTGAGCAATGTCAGCGTGGGTGTGGCCGGAAATGCTATTAAAACCAAAGACTTGATAGTGATTGGAAGTAATGTGGTCGGTTCTTTGGAGCAGGCGTTATTTTGTACTCCAAATGATACTGTTTTGGTAATGACTTAGTTGGTCTATATGGTAAACATAGCACCAACTAAGCTAGCCACCAAAACTTTTCAATGCAGTTTTTTTCTGGGGCCTTATCTCAAATTTATCATGGAAACCAATAGAAAACTAAGATTTGTTTTATATAAATTAGGTTTACAGCCACATTTTTGGAAACACATCTGTTCCATAAAGACAAAGAGCCCTACTTACAGCGATCACTTGCTTTATGCAATGTGAATTACATTGTTTCTTTCATATTTAATCAACTTTCCCATTACCTACTTGCAAGTTGGATGTAGACATTAGTAATTTCGGATCATGGATCTAAATCTGGTCTCATTCCTATACTGTGATGTCCTAGGCCGAACATCACGTTACAGTGCAATTCATTGCATTGCTTGCCAGCAAGATAACCACAGAGCCATTCCAATCTTTGCTACTGCTAAATTTCCTCTTTGTAAGTTTTGGTAGGCTGGCTGGGAGCCATCTGTAGTGTATTTTTCCGGCTAACATCAAGTTTTCCATCTGCTAGTATTTAACACTGCCCTGGTATGAACTCATAAGCTAAATAGCTCTCACAAATATATAACTATATAGTAGGGGCAAAAGGCTGAAACAACCCACATTTTAATTAAATCAAGAGAGCAAACAAATGGAGGAAATAGAAAAGTCCCAAAGTATGCAAATAAATGAAGTTTCATTTGAGATTTAGTAGTATTTCAATAATAGCGAGGGCTGTGAGAAAATATCTTTTTTGACCTTGAAACTAAGCCACTTGAAAACTTAGCTTGATGATACAGCAAAAGCAAGCACATGCAAAACGCATATGTGTGTGCTAGTCTAGGTCTATGCGTGTCTATGCATGTATGTGCCCGCAAAAGCGGCTGTGTGAGCATCCCACCCGTGTGTATGGCTTGTTTTTTTTTCTGGTTAGGGGTGTAGTTCTAGGGAAGAGAAAAGAAACCACAAGTGGTACAGCTGAGTAGCAGTGGCAGCTATGGCTTTTACAAACTTACCAAATACTATGGTTTAGATGTAGAGCAGTATTTTTCAAACTGTTAAGTTGAAAATTATTAGTGGGTTATAAAATCAGTTTAGTAAGTTACAGCTTTCATATTTAAAATAGAACAGAAAACATCAGTATGTGTCACATGTAGGTAGAACATTAATTTATAAAAACTGGTTTCATGTGTGTACACATGCACACACACACATGTACCAGGTCACAGTGTAAAATATATCAGTTTTAAGATTAAAAAAAAAAGTTTGAGGTCTTCTTATTTAGAGACAGATTAAGTACCTTTGTCCACTTTTTTATCGTCTTTTCAAAATGATAATGTAATTTCCCCTGATTTGGAAGAAAAGTAATATTAACGAGCTAAAATGAATTATAAATTTCCTTTTGGTGATGCAAAAAATACCAAGATAATCTAAAGATTTCTTTAAATTATTTTAACTTAATTCATACATAAGAGTTACATATCGAATAATATTAAGTTTCAAATCATCTTTCTAGGAAAACTCTAAGAAGAAATTGGCTAAATTTGAATCTCTGGGAGTATTTCAGAATCCCTGAAATTTTCCAACTTTAGGAGCCCGCCTGAATCAGAAATAGAGCTTTCCCTTTCTCTGCCTCCCTCCCCCACCACACACACACACACACACACACACACACACCTGCACAAACGCGCGTGGCTGCAGTTACCCTGAAGATGTCCATCCAAACCTACAATTCCATGAGGGTTTGGGGCCCTCCTTAGGATCCTGTGGTATTAACTTGAGGCCTCTTCAACATGATGCTGCCTTAGCTACTCATAACATACTTCAGGCTATTTTGGTCTTCAGTTATTTTCATTTCAATGAGAAAATTGAGTAGGCTATTTGATGATTCATTCGTTTTCAACATCCATGGCCTGAAACCAATCAGGTTTTTCTCATCTTCAGAGCTTGTGCTAGTGTCCATCTATCTAAAAGGCTGTCTTTTCTAACCCTTCATTTTTGTACATATTCCCTGGCTTACAGATACAGTTTCTAAACCCAAAACTGGTTTCACCTGAATTGAGAAAAATGCTGTGATTCTATCTACATGATGTCAGATTAGAATCGTGAGTAAAATTTCCATTTTTTTTTTCAGTTAGGCTTGCTGTTTTACAGAAATACTCTGAGATATTTGAGTAGGGTTATACTTATGTGAGAACTGGTCTGTCTGGTTTTAACCAAGTTAAAATGGCATTTTGAATGGCAAAACCATCTGTTATCTAGCCTTGCTCATTCAGAGGATCAGAGGGAGTGTGGCTCTGTCAATATGCAAAAAATAAATGTATGGAAATAACTGTTCATTCATTTTATATTGCCTCAATAATCAATGAAGATCACCACTTGATTGATACAACTGTGGTGATCAGAATTAATCAGAATTAATGCTGAAATTAATGGATTGACAGTGCTATGATGAGAGTTTGCTGCTACCTAAAGCTTCTCATAATCATTCAAAGAACACCTTGTTTATTGTGTCTGCTTTATTATTATTTGTTGCCCATTTTACAGTTCAGAGTGGACGTGTATTTTATAAATGACGATAAGCCCATTAGTGTGGTACATAAAATGTAAAATTTCTGGTTACATTTGTAATGATAATCAATTTCCCTCTCTAATTACATTAATTGTAGCATTACATACCTTTGTAATTTGCACAGGATTGTGCTCAATTAGATTCATGTTGTATTTCAATAAAGCATTTTGCCACTGTCATAAATCTCTAGAACACTATGTCGTGGAGATAGTGGCAACTGAAGATTGATCTGCAGTGTTGGAATTCATTGGGAAATCATGTCTTGTTATTGATTACTAAAAGAGTCATTAATTTATGGAAGCTGATTGAAGATTTTGGCAAGTTTAGAATTTATTTTAAAATCATTCTCAGTCTTAGCTACAGGTTTTCTCAGAGAAAGGGAATCAGAATGGGAAGGAGCGGGGAGGGAGGGGTAGGGAAAGGGAGATGGGGACCATGACAGAGTGAAAGAGAGAATATAAATTAAAAAAAAATAATTGTAGAATGTTTCAATGTTGCATTTTGTTAAACAGAATAAGGTGAAGGGCATGTGTGTGTTTATATCAAGGTCAGTAGCAACCTATTACCAGTCCATAATCAGTTTGAGTAATTGGTTTCTGAGAGTAATCTTTATTTTCTCAGAAATGTAACTGACAGATAATACCTAGCTATTCAGTCTAAAAGCAGATGGCTCACCATAAGAATTCAAGTAGCAGGTGAAAAACAGCCCTGAGTAAGTTCCTTCCTTGCTTTCAAAATGGAAATATTCTAAAGGTAGAGTCCTGTTTTCAGACACTAATTAAAATGGTATAAAAAAGAACCTAAAACTCATTTATAAAAGGGAGGAAAGCTTCACACCTTGGAATCTCATTATTTGTCATTTAGTTTATGATAAAGTGTTTGATTTTGGTCATGTATACATGTAATGGAGGTTTTTTTTAACTCTAGATTTCAAATGTATGTTTTATTTACCTTATCTTCATTTAGGGCTTTGAAGTAACCTGTGGCTAATTACGTAGGTTGACAGATGGGATTTAAATAACCCTTCTTCTTTTTTTTTAAACCTCCTCAATTTTAAATTCTGAAAATGTGTTTGGAATAATATAGGTTATATGACAGTTTCTGAGCTTTTACCCGCGGGTGGAAGTTTGGAACACCAGCAATGCAGCACGGCTGATAAAGAAAGAAACCTAGTATTATTGTTGCTAGATTTTTATTTCTATGGCAACCATGATGTCACTGGTGCCTGCAATGCTTAAACCTTCCATCTCTAATAACTTGAGCTGATTTGGTAGGACAGAAATGTACAACAAAAAAATCCTAATTAATAGAATGTAATCACCAAATACAATAATATAGATAATGTTTGCGAATGTAAAAGGCTGAATCATGGCTGGAATCAAAGAAAAATGAAACTTAAGGTTTATATTATTAGGAGGAAAGGCATGCTTTTTAAATATGTAAGGATAATAACATGAGTGTACAGTAGATTAAAAATATGGCAGAAAAGGAAGCTAGGTATATGCTATCGTCATTATTTATAACTAGAGAAGACAGACTGACTGGGGAAAATATGCTTTGGGAGTGAATGTTTAATTCCTGTTAAGAAATACAGAGAATAAGTGACTTGTATATAACAGGAATATTGCTAAGATGGATATTAGTGATTTTTTAATCATATTGCAGGTGATTGTTTGCTATTTATACTCTTTTCCCTAAACTCCTTTCATTCTCTTCTCAGTGAGGGATAAGCCTCCATTTGCTTGTTGAGCTCTAATCTAGCCTTTCAGGGAGAAGGGCCAATCTTAACTGCATGGGCTTGGGAAAAGAAAACATATTCCATGCCCATATTTTAAGGGAGAAAAAATATTGTAGGCACTAATAACAGCCAGGAACATCCCAGAGCGTTTATGAGGGAGATTGTGGAATGACTAGGAGTCGGGCTTGAACTCTATTCTTTTTAGAGTGATCTGTATTATTCTCTAGCAAAGGGCCATTTAAAGTCAAGCCAGGTGGTGGGAGAGAAAACCTACATGGCCACTATGCTTGCCTTACCCTGATGGCTTAGTTCTCAGGTCCAGACCAGGTTGTCACACAGTCCTGCCAACACCTGTTCATGGAAATTGTTGTTGAGGTGGAGCTGAGTAGAGCAGTCCAGGGGACTGTCCCTCCTGTTTTGTATCACCTAGCTGTCCTCATAATGGTGGAGGGTAGGGTGTGGCAGTTTCTAGGTGCCTCACAGTTTGAGACTGTTTTCTGAGTTGTTTTTGTGAAGCCACTTTCCCGCAGTACTGACTGGGTTTCCAAACTAATGAAATTCATTGTTTTGGGTTTGATGTTTAAATACTTTACAGGGGACAATTCTTCCCCATTAGAGAGAGATAACTTGCCTGGCTTGAGCACTATTACTTTTCTATTGTTATCTGACTGCAGCAATCAACTATATAGACACTGTGTGATAAAAATGCAACCACTTGACACACAGGCTGAATTCTAGCTGCCTGTGAGCTCCGTAAATCTCTTGCTTTATAAACATTCCTATCCTTGATAACATATTGAGGAAAAAGACAAAATAAGAATTACTCTTTGTACTGCACTGAGAACACAAAGTCATTCAGCTTTCATTGGGCAAAAATGCAACATTTCCCTAAAGAAAATATGTATTTATATTTCTGGGTTTGATGGAGTAAGACTGAAAATTACCTCTTGCTTCTGTTATTTACATATTTATGTATCCTAACAGTAGAGATATAAAGAAACTTTTACACATAAAGAGATTGCCAATTGTACAATGAAAAATACCCTCGATTAATAATGCTGATTATGGCTGACACCCATTATCATTATAAATTCATACTTTCCAATACCAGGTGCCTGAGATTATATGTTAGGCAAAGTACAGAGAATGACATGGACATAATTTGTGCTCACATTGAGAAGGATCTAAAGAATTTCTGGTGTTATTTTCATAAAATGTCATCTAGAAAGGAAAATTAAAGAATTTTCATAATATTCTCTAATGATGCTAACACTAGGCCAAGTACTTTATACAATGCAGTGCAGTATAGGCTAGAAATGAAGAGGCTGCTGGCTTCCAATTCTTCATCCACCAAATACCAAGGGTAGTTTGACCTTGGGCAACATTCTCAATCTCTTGGTGCTCTTGTATGTAAAAGTAGAATAGCATGAGCTATATTAGAGTGTTGTTGCATGACTTAAATTTCAAGTGAGAGCCTGGCCAACAGTTTGGGATCCACAGATGTCAGCTCCTTTTATTAACTACTAGAGACCTGGTGCAGGAAATTCGTGTATGGATAGGGTCCTTAGGACTGGCTGGTGGTCAGGGCTGATCTGAGGGGCAACTGGCAGGGTTATCAGGGCCCCCACTCACACCTGCCTTGGCCTGGCATCACCCACTCACCTGCTCCACCATCCCACCACGATGCTGCTCTTGCAGGGGCCCATTGGGGCCAGCAGCACCTCCACTGCTGTCTACTGCCAGCACCACATCCCCGATGCCTGCCATGCTGCCCAGATCAGCGAACGTCTAACTCTCAGTCGGTTGACCTCCTGCCCATGAGGTCAATTTGCATATTAGCCTTTTATTATATAGGATTATTGTTTCATTTGGTCAAAATTGCCCAAGTTTGAAAAGCTGGTGGGAGGAGAGAGGCAAAGAAGAGAAACAGCATTTCATATTTCAAAAATAGTAAATTGCTAACTATGAGTTTAGAAAAGTTTCTGGCCTTTATCAACCCTGTTTGTTCCTACTATAATTTCTCAAAATATTATAATTTAGCCACCCAAATCTTAAAATTTTAGTTTTCCCCCTCAAATGGCCATTTATTTCTCATTGTAGAGTTCAGAACTGCCCAGTCCAAACTGTTCCTTTTGCCCAGTGATGAAATAAACTCTTTTCTAGCATTTAATCCTTTGACTTATGTTCTGCTCCAAGCAACTCTGCCCATGCCTGACAGACATCTCAACCATGTAATTGTGCTATTAGTGCTAGTTCTTGAGAGATTCTCCAGGGTTGGTGGTTGTTGTTGGTGTGTCATTGCCATTTTTGGCTAACTGTGGTTTTCATATAGTGTCCCATGTTTCTGTACTCCTCTCTTATTAGTTATTAACTATTTGATGGAAAAGACCTTTTTCTGTATGTCAAAAATATTCCAGAGTGTTAATAAGTGTTTGGGGAGTAAAGTAAGAGTATCCCATAGAAGTGACCACCAAATATGACATCATTTGACCTAAGGAAGGACATAAAACCTAAGGGGAGTCCTAGCTGGTTTGGCTCACTGGATGGAGCGTTGGCCTGTGGAATGAAGGGTCCTAGGTTCAGTTCAGTCAAGGGCACATGCCCGAGTTGCAGGCTCGATCTCCAGTGGGGGATGTGCAGGAGGCGGCTGATCAATGATTCTCATCGTTGATGTTTTTCTCTCTCCCTCTCTTTTCCTCTCTGAAATCCATTAAATATATTAAAAAATTAAAACCTAAGGAAAATTCTATGTATTGTCACATAGGATAAAGATTAATATGTAGAGTCCAAATTTGACTCTATCATTTATTACTTGAGTGATTTTTTACAAATTAGCTAGTTTCTCTGTACCTGAATTGGCTATTCTATAAAACGAGTTAGTGATCATATCTGTTTACTTATTTATTTATCTATTTTAAGTTATCTTTATTGTTGGAAGTACTACAGATGTCCCCTTTTAACCTGCTGCACCTGGCACCTGTACCCCCCACCCAAGCTCTTCACTGCATTATTGTCTGTGTTCGTGTGTTATGCATATCTACACTAATAAAAGAGAAACATGCAAATTAACCATCAGTCTGCTACACCCACCAGCCAGAATAACTATGCAAATTAACCCGACAGCGATGACAGCTAATTTGCATATGCAGGCACTGAGCGAAGACTAAAGATGGCCATGGAGCTGGAGCGAGCAGGAGGCTTGAGTTGCTCCCGGCGATGGAGGAAGCCAAGCTTCTCACCCGCCCTGGGCTCTGCCCAAGGAGGGGCTTGGGGCCTGGGTCACAGGGAGCTTGGGTAGCCCCGAGGCAACCCAGGCTTCCAGTCCACCCTGGGCTCTGTTGGAGGAGCTGGAAAAACAATAAAGCAGGGCCTGGGAGCAGCTGGAATGGAGAAGCCAAGCCTCACTGCTGTGGCTGGACCAAAGGCCTGAGTCCCGGGTGCCAGAGGAAATCCAGTGCCAGCAGCCAGGGGAAGGAAGGACTATTGTACGAATCTTCATGCAATGCACTAGTATGTGTATAAATTCTTTGGTTAATCTCGGCTCCTTCCCCTTCCCTCAGATTCGTCAGTCTCTTCCATGCTTCTATGTCTGTGGATCTATTTTGTTCATCAGTTTATTTTGTTCATTAGATTCCACATATGAGTGAAATCATGTGATACTTGTCTTTCTCTGACTGTTTTTTTAAAAAATATTTTCTTTATTGATTAAGGTATTACATATTTTTCCTTATGACTGATTTATTTTGCTTAGCATAATACTCTCCTTGTCTCTCCAAGCTATTTCAAAGGGTAAGAGATACTGCTACTTTTTAAAAAATGTTTTTATTGATATAAGAGAGAGGAAGAGAACGGGAAATAGATAGTAACATCATTGCTAAGAGAGAATCATTGTCGGTTGCCTCCTACATACCCCCTATTTGTGTTAGAGCTTACAACCCAGGCATGTGTCCTGAAAGGTAATTGAACTGTGACCTCCTGGTGCTAAACCATTGAGCCACATCAGTAGGTGAGATTCCTGCCCCCCCTTTTTACAGCTGCATAGTATTCCATTGTATAAATGTACTACGGCTTTTTTATCCATTCATCTACTGATTGGGTACTTGGGCTGTTTCCAGATCTTAGCTATTGTAAAAAACTGCTTCTATGAACATAAGAATGCATATATTCTTTCTGATTGGTGTTTCCGGTTTCTTAAGATATATTCCTAGAAGTGGGATCATTGGCAATTCGATATTTATTTTGGAGGAATCTCCATACTGTTTTCCATGGTGGCTGCACCAGTCTGCATTCCCACCAATAGTGTAGAGTTGTTACATGCAATGAGTGAGATGATTGTTAAGGAACTACTTGGTAAACTGTACATTTCTAGACAAATATTTGTTGTGGTAGTAATGATGATTTATGCCTTGCTTGCAATGGAAGTGATGTTTCTGTTAGATTTTGTTGACTACTTTCCATATTAGGTGTTGTTCCACTATAAAACACCCCAAACTTAGTTATTTAAAGCAACAGCAGTAATATTTTTTTATTATTATAAATCTGTTACTTGGGTGAGAACAGCTCATCTGTGCTATGTGGTATTTAGTTTGGGGAGGTTTGAAGGCTATTGGCTGGAATCATCTGAAGGCTCATTCATGTGTCAGGTAGTTGATGCTGGGCTGCAGATCAGGTCTTTACATGGGACTGTTAAATGAAGCAGCTACTTGACATAGTGATTAGGCTCTAAAAATGTACAGAGAGAAAGAGAAAGAGAGAGAGAGAGAAAGAGAAAGAGAAAGAGAAAGAGAAAGAGAAAGAGAAAGAGAAAGAGAAAGAGAAAGAGAAAGAGAAAGAGAAAGAGAAAGAGAAAGAGAAAGAGAAAGAGAAAGAGAAAGAGAAAGAGAAAGAGAAAGAGAAAGAGAAAAAGAGAAAGAAAGAGAAAGCGAAAGAGAAAGAGAAAGAGACCACCAGGCAGAAGCTGTATTTACTTCTTATGATACAACTTCCAAATCATGTAGCATCATTGCTACTATATTCTACTCAACAAAGGGAGTCATTAAGGCTTACTCATACTCAAAGGAAGGACTAGATTTCACATTTTATGGGAGGAACATTAAGTAATATATAGATAACCACAGATACTACCACCACCATCACTACTATCTGTTTTGTTTTTCTGAGTATTTAGTGTATACCATATAAAATATTGCATTATATCATGTAATCCTCACCAAACATCTATGTGATCAACACCATTGTCCCCATTTTAAGATGACAAAAATAATGCTCAGATGTTAAATAGCTTGCCTAGTGTTACAAAGGTGAGGACCTAGGACTAAAAGTTATGACATTAAGCAATGCAAACATCATTTCCATTTGTCATTATACTTGTTTGAAGATTATAGGAATGCATTTTTTGTGGAAAAGTGTCTGACTGCTAAGTAATGAATCACATTTGACACCTTTAAATAGATGGTGTATTAAAATGATAAAAACATATGTTCATAGCAGCACAATTGACCATAGCTAAGATTTGGAAATAGCCTAAGTGCCCATCAGCAGATGAATGGATTAGAAAACTGTGGTACATCTACACAATGGAATACTATGCTTCTGTAAAAAGGAAGGAGTTCTTATCATTTGCAGCAGCATGGATGGAACTGGAGAACATAATGCTAAGTGAAATAAGCTAGTAAATGAAAGAAAAATACCACATGTCCTCGCTCATCTATGGATAATAATAACCATTATATACTGGTGAACAAAAATAGATACAGAGGCAGAGCAGCATCAAACAGACTGTCAAATTACAGCAACAAGGACAGGGAGAGTTGGATGGGGGTAATAGATCGACCAAAGGACTTTTATGCATGCATTTAAGCATAACCAATGGACACAAAACACTGGTGGGAAGGGTAGGCTGGGGGAAGGGCAGGTGGGGAAAAAAAGATATATTTACTAATCTTTGTAATACTTTATGTAATTTTAAAAAAGGAAAAAAAGAAACATAAAAAAATGATAAAAAACATTCAAGTACTGTATTTTCTGGTGTATAAAACGACTTTTAATCCAGGAAAATCTTCTCAAAAGTCAGGGGTCATCAGTGGAACCAGAGGGAGACCACAAATGTCTCCAGTTGGCTCCTTTTTGTGATGCATACAGTCTCCTTCTGGACTTTTTAACCCAGGAAAATCTTCTCTATAGTTGAGGTTGTCTTATACGCCCAGTTGTCTTATACACCAGAAAACACAGTACTCTTTGAAATAAGTGCCTAGCTATTTAATAGACAATGGTTTAAACCAGGGGTCCTCAAACTTTTTAAACAGGGGGCCAGTTCACTGTCCCTCAGACCATTGGAGGGCCATACTATAGTTTAAAAAAAACACAAAACACAAAACTATGAACAAATTCCTAGCACACTGCACATCTTAATTTTAAGCAGGACAGGCAGGGGCAGCAAAAACACCCAGCATGTGGCCCACGGGCCATAGTTTGAGGATGCCTAGTTTAAACTATTATTATCAGTACTAGAGGCCCAGTGCATGAATTTTTGCATGGGTGGGGTCTCTTGAGATGGCCTGCAAAGATCAGGCCCCAGCTTGCGCCCCCAGGCTTGCAGCCCCAGCTCATGCTCTCAACTTTGCAGCCCTGCCTGCCTACCTGGTACCCCGCTCTGGCATGGTGCCACCCCCTCACCTGCTCCACCATCTCGCCTGCTGGATGATCGATTGGGGTCAGGCCACCTGCCTGTCTCCCTCAGTTTTTTTCCCCTAATGTTTCTGACATTATTTCTTCAAATAGGTTTTCTAACTCTTGTTCCTCTTCATGTTGTTCTGGCACCCCTATTATTCATATGTTGCTTTGTTTCATTTTGTCCCAAAGTTCTCTTAGGCTTTCCTCTTGTCTTTTAATTTTGTTTTCTCCAATTGCAGTTCAGTTTGGGTGTGTTTTGCTTCCCTGTCTTGTAATTAGCTAATTCAATCCTCCACTTCTCCTAGTCTACTGTTGGAACTTTCCATAGTGTTTTTTATTATAGCTATATCACTCTTAATTTCCTCTTGATTCTTACATAAGTTGTTTTTTTTAATCCATCTGGTTTATGAACTATATAACACTTATTCTGAATTATTTTTCTGATATATTGTGTGCCTCTGTTTCACTTAGCTCTTTTTCTGGCGATTCTCCAGTTTCTTTCCTTTGGGGTTTTCTTTGTTTCTCCATTTTGTTCTCACCAAAGGATATAGGTGTTTAGTTGTGCGGGGGCTGCTCTTTGGGTGACAGTGGCTACTTCGGCAGTGAATGCTTCCTGGGCAGTCATGGCAGGGACTGCACCTCAGTTGGTGGTGGCTCCTCTGGTGAACATTACTCACGGAGCTGCTCTCAGCGGTGGTGGCTCCTCTGGCTGGCAGGGGCAGGCTGCTTGTGAAGTTGCTGCTCCTGTACAGGGGCAGACTGCTCATGTGGATACTGCTCCTTGGATGGGGACAGGCTGGTGCTCCTTGGGCAGGCAGGGGCAAGTTGCTCATGCTGCTGCTGCTCCTCAGATGGGGGCAGGCTGCACGTGGCTCTCTACTTGTGGGGCTACTGTTCTTCGGACGGTTGTGGGCCACTGGCAGCTCCTGCTCCCCGGAAGGTGGTGGGCTGCTCTAGTGACTTGTCAGTATGCTTTTAACAATCAGCTCTCACATATCAATGTTGAACTATAATGTTGTATACCTGGAAACTTAAAATAGTAATTAAAAGTAATAGTCACTTCTCAAGAATTTATAAGATAATTAGTGTCAGAGTAGATACCCAATAACTAGCTAACTCTGTCACCAATCAGGAAGCCTAGGAAGCTTGTGGTTTAAAGATACATTAAATATTGAAGTTAGTGACTTATAAGCTTCCTGGTCATTTGATGAGTTCTGTGCTTCAGCAACTACAGCAGGAGGAATCCTGCACAGGATGATGGCTAGATTCATTGAGTGTGATATTTTATTCCTATGACCATTTGTAAGGAATGTTTTGTGATTACAGTAGTTCTTGCCAGTGTCATTCAACTTATAAACTTTGTCCCATCTTGATTATAGTGTTAACAGGTTGCACACTTATTTGTTGGTTTTAGGAAGTCCTAACACATTGCTCCTGCATGAATTGCCTAGATTGACAGTAGGGATGCCTTTAATTTAACTAAATAAGTGCAAGGCCCTCTGTTTTTCTTGGCTCTGTCAGCATAGCCTCATAGAGGGTGGTAATTATATGTGGGAGGCAAACAGCTGTATATGGTCGTCCTCCAGTGTGGAATGAATTTGGAAGGAGAAAGAGAGGCACACATTTGTAAGGATGTTGTCTATAATACATTGTGTCAAATGAAATTGCTGAAATGAGATTGAGAGCATCATTAGTGAGCCATGCCTTTTAGGATATTCAGATTCAAAATTGCAAAAAATACAAAAGATAAAGATGGTTGTACACATAGTTATGTATGCAGCTGTATTCACATCCTTGCTTTGCTCACTTATATTTAACAATATTGTTGCTGCAAGGATGTTACCTTTAAAAAATTCATATATTAAAAGAAGTGAAATAGTTAATCTACCATCCATATATCAGTCTTTTAGTTTTATTTATTTATGGTGAAGTTCAAGTGAAGCAAAGTAAAATCCTTTTATACATGAGCTAAACGTTTTTGGTCCAACTAGTAAAGAGTTCATCTTACTACAAGGTTTGTCCCAATTTGGAAAAAACAAAACAACAAAAAAAACCAAATAAAACCCTAGAAGAAAGGCTTTGAGGAGCAGATGATCAACATGTGTAAACTGAACTTAAGATATAATGTTTCTCTGTGAGTTCTTCCTCTAGCTCAAACCTTTGTTGAAAAAGGAAAGTTTAATACGATGTAAACTCATAGGATAAATCTATTGTAGGCCATTGCAGTTTGCTGTTCTTTTTTGCCTGCTAAGTGTAAAACACTGTGTATCTGTCAAGTGAAGTCTGAAACAGGCAGTGTTATCCATGAGAATGACACGTTTCTACTCGACTGAGGCAGATATTTGATGAACATATGGGCTTTTGATGAACACATAATTATAAACATTTGTTTTGTGATGTTTTCAACAAAAATACTACTTCTAAAGAGAGCAAGAGAAGTGCATTTGGTGGTTCATCACTTTAAGTATATTATTTCATGCCAAGATTAAAGAGGCAAAAGTTGATGCTGTATCTATCTGCCAAGGCATAACTTTATTTCAAGATGAGTCCTATTTTGATAGATCTTCCAAGAGCTGTATTCCATTTTTCACTGTACCCATATAACTCAAGATATCTGTGCACTGAAGTTTCAGAAGTCAGAGCCTGAGAATCCAGGTTGCAGGTTTAATATAATGGAAAATTTTAGATGAAATTAAAAATCAAGCAGATCTTAAATTTTCTCAAAATGTTTGAGCATAGCAAGTGAAAAATGGAGTGCAGATGGGATGTTTCCTAATATATACTCTCTGCTCAAAATCAGCCAAGGTGTGTGTCAATCATAAAATGTTTAATTTCACAAAATGGCTATGCTAAAAAATGTATATTATTTTGATTGATTCAGAACTATCTGGAGAATTCATGACATTGATATTGACATTATACTTCTCTCACATGTGATTATTTCTATACAAATATTTTGTTAATGCCTATGTCTATATACACTCTAGCTAGAAGAGAAGATATGCTTTTATGTGTCAGGATAGTAGATTTGGATGTACATTTGGGAGAGAGGGTAGATATATGGAATGTTATTCTAAGCTATATGTTCATAGTCCAAATCTAAGCATTCCAATGGGTATCTTTCATTGCCCCAAAAGAGTTTTAAAGTAATTATTGTGTGATATTTAAGAATAATATGCTATGTGAATAACTTGGCCTCAAATATATACTCTATTCTCAGTTCTTTTGAAAATGGAAGAAAATGCATCTAGCTCACAAATATTTTTGTTAGGTCTAACATGTGCCACTTTTACACAACTCCACACACTGAATTACAATGATTGCCTATCAATAGTTTCCCCTGACTCTAGAATATACACTTTAGGAGACCAATTGTGCATTAATCATCTCCTTAATCTCCTTAGCACAGTGTAGTGAATATGTCGGTGAGAATGTAAGTAAAGGCATAAGCACCTGAGCGAAAAATCTAGTCAACAGTGTATGAATGGGAATAGCACAGTCAAGAAAGGAAATATTTCCAACTTGGAGAAGTAGTATGCATACCAGGAGAGACATTGAGAATGAGGTGGCACTTGAGCTGGACCTTAAAGGATAGATGGAAGGCCATTAGATTTTGTTACTAGTCCTTGGTTACTTTAGAAACAGGTTTTGTGATACGTTGAGGGAAAACGGTAAATTACAAGAGGCTGAAAATGGGTGGGTATGAAAAAATGGAGATATAATCTTTCCTTTTAAATAATTTTTGGAGTATGAGGTATCTAAAAAATCCTGATCTAACTTTAAATCCTGGCTTTGCTCTTTACAAGCTGTGAGTGTGAGCACGCTACTGAATGTTTTTTTTTTAATTTTTTTTATTTTTATTGCTTAAAGTATTACAACAAATGATAGATAAGTATTACAACAAATGATAGATAGATCTCCATTTTTTCCCCTTGCCCTTCCCCCCCCTCCCTAACCCTCAGATTCTTGTGTCCATTGATTATGCTCCTATGCATGCATGCAAGCCTTTCAGTTGATCTCTTAATTCCCCCCCAACCATCCCCAGCCTTCCAGCTGTAGGATGATAGTCTGTTCAAGGCTGCTCTGTCTCTGTATTTGCTTATGTTTAGCATTTTGTAATGGTCTTTATTATCCATAAATAAGTGAGGTCATGTGGTAGTTTTCTTTTATTGACTGGCTTATTTCACTTAGCATAATGCTCTCCAGTTCCATCC